>CATIWR010067819.1:0-16117 GCA_949677035.1 Omphalea diandra | reverse complement strand
ACAATTTGCCATACAACTATACAAACACTACATATATGTTCCAATGTCCCCAAATGCAATGGTACTTCTAAATGATTATTTATCTAATGCATATGCTCATGTGATAATGCTAATGAATGTGACTAGGGATGTTACAATATTTGTGAACTGAGCTATTAAAATTATCAAGATTAGTTAGAGAAGGACGATGAGAAGAGGAAAAGGAAAGAGAAAGATAAATAAGTTACAAGAACAAAAGATAACCAAGAGTTCGGTCAATCTATAGTCTTGTATGACCTTCAAACTGCATCGCCTTGGAATGATAACAAGAAGATCTTAAAAGCGATACTCCTTGGAACAACACTTATAGGCTATAGGTCTCGATTTCATGAAAAAGAGTTTGGGATCGATAATCTAGGTGCTCCTCTAGTGGACCCAAAATGGGGTTATATTGGTTTGTGTAAGTTCGTTAAAGGTACATATACTAGATTAACTCTAACAGATATCAAGGCCATTATTATGAATTCTCTTGAGGACATGAGCGATGGTAAGGAGGCACCAAATTAGGCTAAGTTAGAAGGCATGACCCTTTTGGGAGAACTTTATAAAGATTGAGTTAGAGGATAACTAGATGAGACAAGACTTTGAAGAGGTAGTGAAGGTCATGGCTAGCATAGAAAAAGAAAAACAAGCAGATTCTAAATGGGGTAACGATCTCAATGTTGTAGCTAATAAATTGGGAAAGGATAAAGGGAAGAAGGCTCTAGCAGAAAAAGCTCTTGCCAACTTGCTTGAAAAAGCTAATTTTCTCAATACTACAATGTTCTTGTTTTAGCCTTTTTGAAGATGATGATGTATTTCTTTTTAGGTTTAAGGTAATGAATGATGAATTTGCTTACTTATGTGACGTGTTTCTTGATGGTAGTGTGTATAGCATGCATCATTTTTTCATGAGCACATTTAATATTAATTATATGCATGCCACTGCATTTAATCTTAACACACAAAAAAATTGAAAATCTTGTTGATTGCTAGTGATGTCACGCTAGAGGAGTGAAGTAAATTTAAATAGTTGCTTAAGAAGTACCAGAGGGTGTTTTCTTAGACATATGAGGATATGCTAGCGAATTCCAGAATATCAGATCCCAACCTACCCATACACAAGGTTGGTAAAGTAGAAGCTCTAATAAATGAGACTAAAATAGGCTCAGTTGCTTAAAGAAGTAGTGGCAAAGTAGTAAAATGCTAAATTTCTAAAAATAGTGGACTACCCAAAATGGTTAGGTAATATAGTGTCAATGGCAAAGAAAGTTGTGAGAGCAAGGATGTGTGTGGATTACAGAGATTTGAAAAAGGCTTGCCTAAAAGATGGCTTCCTATTGCCCCATATCGATGTGTTGATAGATAGTGTTTTAGTGTGCATTAAGTACTCATTTATGGACAAGTTTTCTTTGTTGCAATAAGATCTTCATGGCTTTCACAAATAAGGTGAAAATGGTTTTAATCATAGAACAAGGGACATATTGTTATAAGGCAATGCCATTTGCGTTAAAGAATGTGGGGGATACATACCAACATATGGGAACAATTTGTTTCGTTACTTAATCCATAAAGTGGTGAAGGTGTATATGGATGATATGATGGTGAAGTATGAAACAAGAGAAGGACATTTTGAGGCCTTGAAGAAGTTTCTAAAGAGGGTCAATGAGTACAACTTAAGGTTAAACCCCAAGAAGTACCTATTTGGGGTGACCTCTGATGATGTTAATGGGCCCAATAGGCCCATTGGATTCATGGATGGTGCACGATCAGAGCCAAAACTCAAAGTTGGAGATTGGACTTTTCAGTAAATGGATTTAGTAGATCAATGTCAAGCCCAAAACAAAGCCCATTTGGATGTAATTTCAATTATGGATACTTTCTATGGGCCCCTGCTGACAAGCCCAACAAGTTGGTAAAAAGTTTAAACTTTCATGTTAGGACAAGTCATGAGACAAAACATGTTGGATAAGGATATATTGTCTTAATTACAAACATGTTCCAAAATATGTTCCACCAACATGGGAACTTATGACCTAAGCCAAATCAAAATCAAAATGTGCACCAATCAAGATTTGACATTTGACATCCAAGATTTCCAAGATCTTCAAGATTCTACAAGATCTTTCTAAGATTTTCAAGATTCTTAAAGGTTTTCAAGATTTGCAAGAACTCTTCAAGATTGCTTCCTATTAGTTGATTATGAAGTCCTATTCATTATCTTTATTGGTCTTTCATTATTTTATGTAACTTTAGAAGATTTTCTTTACATATTACCTTTTGAAGGCAGAATACCATATGGACCAATCATAAGGCCTTCTTTTGTTGCTTAATTCACTAGGAAACCTTATTTAACATGTTTTTAGGTGGCCACAACTCTTATGGCCGAATTTACACTTAGGAATTTAGGTTTTTGATTCTTTATTTCATTATTGAGGGTTTCAGGTATGTAAGGCTATATATATGCCTCATATTCTTCAAAGCAAAAAAAAAAAAAAGTTAATTGAATTATTCTTTTGGCTATAAGCTTTTGTGAGAGAGATTTATCTTCTTGAGTTCTTGAAAGGACATGGTGAGATTGTTAAGTGAGCTTAATAATTTCACAAACTAGTTTAATTTATATGTTAAATTACTTAGTTAATTTAGAATTGAGATTAATAAAACTTTGAATTTTTATAATTTAGTTGCTAGAAACATGTTTTCTAGGGGTCTAGTTGGGATTTGAAGATCAAATCTTATTGTTTGATTCTTGAATAGATTTAGGACTTGTGTTAAGCATACGGGTAAGGAATCAATCCAACCTTGTTTGTATCATCCAATGAGCTATTGGGACATGTGGTAAGCGAGAAAGACATCAAAGTGGATCTAGATGGCTATTCAAGAAATGCTTACACCTAAGGTCAAAAAGGAAGTTAAAGGCTTCTTAGGTCGTTTGTTATATATTAACAAGTTTATAGGAAGACTTACCCCTATCTACAAACCGTTATGCAAGTTGTTGAGAAAAGACCAGCCAAAGAAGTGCAATAAATAGTGCCAAAAAGTCTTTTAGAGGATAAAGGAGTATTTGACCAACCCGTTGTTGTTAAAACCCCCTAAACCTGAAAGGCCATTAATCTTATATCTAAAAGTAGAGGAAAATTTTATGGGTGTGATGTTCGCTCAAGAAGATGAGATAGGGAACAAACATGTTATGTATTACCTCAACAAGAAGCTATTGTCCTACGAGGAAAAGTATACTCAAGTCAAGAGGACTTGTTTAGTGCTACTTGAGCTATAAAGAAGTTAAAACACTACTTTCAGTCATACTCTGTAGAGGTTATCTCAAAGCTGGACTAGGCCAAATACTTGCACGAGGCCTTTATCTTAATTGAAAGATTGTCTAAATGGTTAGTACTATTAATTGATTTTAATATAAAGTATATAACTAGAAAAGTGATCAAAGGCCAGACAGTCGCAAAATATTTGGCACAATAATCTCTCGAAGAGGGAGAAACAGAACTTCCTCAATTTTCTAATGAAGGATTGAATATAATCAAACTGATAGGTCAGAGAATGTATTTTGATAGGGCGATAAATAAAAAAGTGGCAGGTGCAGGAGTAATTCTGATCTCACCAGAAGGATAACTCTTGCCTATAGCTAAGAAGTTGGATGTCAAGGTGACCAAAAAGATGGTTGAATATGAAGCTTATGTGTTAGATTGGAACTTTTGATGCAAATAAGGGTTAAGACCGCTAAAGTGTTTGAAGATTCATTGTTTGTTATCTCTTAGGTGATCTATGAATGGGAATTAAAGGAAGATCGTTTGAGTTCGTATTTGGAGCATTTGAAGAGGATGCCATTGAATTTTCAAAAAATAATATTCCATTACCTATCATGAGAGGGGAATGCAATCGTTGATGCCCTAATGACTTTGGTTTCTATTTTGGATGGGCCAAAGATGATATCGTTAAAGCCTTTTATATGCTTAGATTTATAATACCATGTTATATTAATAGAAGGGTGGTACAAGTGTTAATTGAGAATTGCCCTTGGTACTATGATGTACAAAGTTATTTGGAGAGTGGTGAATACCCTAAGGGGGTTAAAAGGAGAGATAAAGAGATAATATTAAGATTGGCATCATAATTTATAGTACATGATGGTGTGATACACAAGAAGATGCCTAATGGATTCATTTGAGATGCTTAGTAGAGGAAGAGGCAAACAAAGTCATGAATGAAGTGCATGATGGAGTTTGTGGTCCTCATATAAATGGGAGGCATTGGTAAGGAAAATTCTAAGTCTACAATACTACTGGACCATAATGGAGTGGGGCTTTACTCAGATACTAGGTTTTCATGGTAGCCTCCGTCATTTGCCACAACCCAAATTACATAATTTGACTTTACCTTGGCCATTCACAGTTTGGGATATCAACGTGATTATGGTGGCAATAGACCACTTTTCAAAGTAGGTAGAGGCTGATGCCTTTAGCAAATTGAGGGTAAAATAGATGGTTCAATTCATAAAAAAGAATCTTATCTAACGACACAATGTATTGCATCTCATAGTTATAGATAATGATGTTCATTTTCAGGCTGAGGTGAAAATGATCCTAAAAAAGTATGAGGTGGTACATCACAAGTAATCACCTTACAGACCATAATCTGATGGAGTGGTTGAAGCAATAAATAAAAACATCAAGGTTATCCTCACCAAAATGGTTAAAACATATAAGGATTGGTTGGACAAATTACCATTCGCCTTATGGGGTTACCAAACTACAACAAAGGTGTCGACTGGGATGGTGCCATATTCTTTGGTGTATGGAATGTAGGTGGTATAGCCAATTGAGCTGGAAGTGAAGCCTTTGTGAGGTTGGTTGAGTATAATGTCTTTGAATGCCAATGGGTGAGAAATAGATTTGAACTATTAGCCTTGCTAGATGAGAAAATGCTGAAGGCTTTGTATCACATCTAGTTGTCCCAAGCTAGAATGGCTTGAACATTTAACAAAAAGGTTAGGTAAAATATGATAAAGGTTAGGGATTTAGTACTGAAAGTGGTCTAGCCAAAAACTTAGGACCCTCAAGGGAAATTTAGGCCGAACTGAGAAGGCCCTGATATAGTCAAACAGGTCTATTCAGGTGCTGCAGTAAAGTCATTAGGAATGGATGGGAGCGAGTTTGGCGAACTAATAAATCTGGATAGGATAAAAAGATACTTTGCATAAGATGAGAGAAAAGAAAAGTAACATGCTACGTCAAAAACTTAAACGGTTGGCTTAGGCAAAAATCATAAAGTAAAATAAAAAGGAAAAAAATGGCTCACTAAGTCAAAACTTAAAAGGACAGCTTAGGTAAAAGTTAGAGCAAAAAAAAAAAAAAAGAAAAAAACAAAAGAATGCATATAAGATAAAAGTCGAAAGAGTGTGATCAACCACTAGGGGAACAACTGCAGAGTAGTTAAGTTATAGAAGTAAAACAGTGGTGGGAGACATGAGACTGGCTTAGCAAAGGCATTAAGACGATTAGATGTTCTAATGTACCATATTAAAAGTAGTAGTCATGCATTCTGTTAATGTACAATGTGCAAAATGTAAATGCTTTATGTTAAACACAACACCAAAAGAAAACATGTTCACATAATTAAAGTAAATTCTATTAGACATGGCATTAAACTAGAATGAAATATAAGAAAGAGGAATTTTTACATAAAAGATCATTGTTATTTTTTGGTAGGATAGGGAGGATGTTCGCAACTTTAAAGTTCGTGCAACCATGCCATGTAGTCTACATCATATTCAGGTTATAGATTTATGCTAGTATAAAAGTCATAGATGTAGCAACTTGCCCACATAGATTTAACCCTGTTTAAGAAGCATTGAGAAAAAAAAAATCTCAATGAAAAAAAGGAAGGAACTCTACCTCGAGCTGAGGAGTACTAAACTAGCAATGCACTTGAGCAGGATCATAGAAAGTGCTCGAAGCTGAAGCAGGAAGGATGATGCAATCTTTGTAAGTCCTTGAGGTAACATGCGATGAATTCCACCATAGGCAATTCCAATAAAGATTAGTGGCAGTGATGCGAGACATCCATTTGACCCACTCGGCTTTAGTAGTAGTTGGCCTAAACAAACGACGGTTCAAGTGGTGTTGTGGTTAGTAGAGTCTTACATCCATAACAGGGGTAGCTAATAGTCCCACTCTCTTTTATAGCCAAATTTGGAAAAAGAAAAAAAGAGAAAACAAAGAAAGAAAGAAAAAAAAAAGAAGGAAAACAACAAGCTCGTTAGTTTAAAAACTCGAAAGGTTGACCTAAGCAAATATGAGTAACCTGCTAGATTGAAAACTCGCAAAGGCGATCCAGGGAAAAATTAGGGCAATAAGATAAATAATAAAAAATATGAATAAAAAGAAAAATAAACTGCAAAAGGAATTCTTGCTTGAAGTAGTAGCTGGCCCTCGTAAAGGAATCACTGACACTAAGAGCTACTTTATCCAGACCCATAATGGTCTCACCCAAGATCGCTAGTATGGCAGTCTTCCCCGACTTAGTTCCTTCTAAAAGTGGTAGAATCTATAAATCAATCTCCTGATCCTCTCTTCATAATAAATACTCGCTCATCAAGATGGTTGCCATAATATGGGTTTGAGCCGCTCGAGCATGATCCCTATAGGGGAAAATAGTGAGAAAAGGAGCTATAAGAATCTTCTCCTTGCCTAGCGTGTACCTAGATACTTTTTTATACTGTATTTCAAAAAGCTCCATTATCTTCTAGATATGTGGGTAACCCAACTGAGTAGAACAATTCATTTTGTAGTTGCAACAAGGCAGTCAAAAATTATGACAAACTCCTTTAACATGGGGCATATCTCCGTATCCTCAAAGCAAAATGTATGGGTAATGGAATCCCATAGATTACATGTTGCTTGAAGAAAGCTCATATCTAGGCAGACAAATGGAGATAATGAAGAGTCGTAAGACCTACCTAATGAAGATCAAGCCAGATCTGGGATAAGAGAGACCTTAAAAATGCTATTGCCATAGTTTGGTGACTGAAAATCGTGGGTTTGAAGAACAAAATCTCGATGGCTATTTATAGAAAGTGAGGAGGTTAGTTAGTGTCTTATAACTATATACAGACGAATGGCTGCCTTTATGAAGAGAATCAAGCAACATTTCCTTTGTGTTCGAGGCTGAGAAATCCATATGTACTTGACATGAGACATGTTTAAATGTGCAAGAAAGAGTGAAATAGTTCAACACATATTTAGAGAACATAATATAAGGCAAGAACGTAAATTATGCACTAAAGCTAAAGTGTTTTAGAGTTTAACAAAAATAAGGGTAGAGTTACCCCAGTGTAACCTAAGGAGTTCAATCATCTAAACAGACATTTAAAATCAACAGGGCTTTCAAATCACCCAAAATATTAGCTACAACTACATAAAATATCCATAAAATCCCAAGATGTAATGTACTAAAATGGAAAAAGAAAAGATAAAGTCTTAAAGGCTGGGGGGTCCCAAAGGCTCAATTATCCCTACTTTCATAAGGAGTCTCCTTTGTATCTTCTAACTTGCCATCGGTGGCCACGTACTCCCCATTAAAGCCTTCCTCGGTCACTTAAGTTAATGCCTCAATTTAGGCATTAGCCTTTATCAAGTGTAAATCCCTATCTCAGAGGTCACACATCAAACATTGGATTGTCTTCTATAGGACACTTAAAGATTAAAATTGTTAAGACACGGGTTACATATAAGAGCACATATCATAAACATGCATACATGCACTCTTTTTTACTTATTACATGCCTTTCCCCTACTAACCAGCATAGATCTTGTTTGTTGTGTCATAACCCTCTTTAAGGTAGTAATTAGGTCAATCGTGGCCTTCATTTGGATCTAGGGAATCTGTAAGAAAAAAAGGGGGAAAACACTATTAAAATTCTAAAGGTGGTAAGATACAATGGGAATGTAAATGAATGATGCTTATATGGGTGGTCTAGGTTCGCTCGAAGGTTTAAGCAGATAGATTAAGTTGCAGTGGCATTATTAACCTCGTTGGAGATGTCATTCAGGACTCTACCAGGCTATTGACACAAGATCTAGCTCATCCACCACCACAAGCTCTAACCCTCTAGACGTAGACCTACAAGCTCTCTTATAACCTTGTGTAGCTAGAACATGCATGATGGCCCTTCGTGTGAGCTGCGCGATAGTCTCTTGAGCCTTGTGCTAGAGAATGACTCCCTCGTCTACCTTATGCTGAGGGAATGGCCTGATAACTACTTTTGATAGTGAGAACACACCAATTAGTGCCCTGATCATCTAAGTCCTATATGAGGTATGATTTAAGATAAACTACTCTCCCAACACGAACTGCATTGCCACCTGAAGCTCTAGCTCATCCTTCAAGTCAACCATCTGTAACATATCCGAGGGCGGATACAAGTCAACCATCTAAGCCCTCCCACCAGTAAAGGACATACCACTCATTGAAGGAGGATCCTATCAAGAGTCATCATCTATAAGAATGGCCCTCTACCTCCACCATTTCCTATGGCCAAGCCTCTATAGTTCCCTTCTAGTCATATCGCAACTATAATAAGGGCAAATAAATGTTGTAAATGCAAAACCAAGAAGAATAAGTGTATAGTTATATTTAACACAAACTTCCTCTTATAAGGTAGTAATACTTAATCAATCGTGAGGGAGTTCAGGTGATCCCGCTATTGACAATGGAAGACTTTGCATATGAAGCCGCACTCTACCTAATGAAATGGGCATAGTTGCCCTCGATATCAGCCACAAGGTTATTGCCTACTAGCAGGCTTAGCTCAAGGGGCCAAGGTTGTTAAGAAAATAACATCAATTTTAAAATGATAGGAATAAATAAAGATATAAAAAAGGGTTAGGAGAAATTCATAATGAGTACTTGCTAGGTACCGCACATGTACCCCTTGTCATTAGTGCACCGATCCAAGTACTGGTACAAATGCGACAATGTTGTAAACTCCTAGTCAAACCATTGCAGGAGCTCTGGGTCCTTCAACATAGGCACTAGGAAAATCTCAACCAAGTCAAAGTTGCTGAAGAACAACACCCCTGACAAGGCATAGAGCAAAAAACAGCGAGCATGCTGAGCTACAACTTCTTCTAAGCTAGCATCGGTGACCTGAGGAGCACTAGCCTGTATGTTGGATCGTGCAAAAGTTTGATTCCTCTTAGTCAGAGTGACGCAAATAAGTAGCCTGGGACCATAATCCATTTGGAACATAGGGTCATGCACATCAAAATTAGTGGGGAGGGGGATATTGACAAAGTGAATCCCCGTCAGATATGTGAAGTTCCCAAGTGTGATCATCAGTTCCATGATCAGTGGTAGATGGAAGGTGTGAGTAGTGCCCATTCATCACTTTGCTAATGCCTGAGTCATCACCGAATAGATCCTTGGAGCTTACTTTGGCAACGTTCAAAGAAAGGGCATGAGCCTAGTCCCCTTCAATAGGGCTATCACCCATGGGTGCAGCTCTTTAAACTATGTCCCTACTAGACCCTTCGGCCTACCTCCTTTTGGTAGGAGATGTCGTATTAAAAAGTAAAACGAGAAGAAGCAACAAACACTTAACTAAAAAAAAAATGATAAAGGAATCATTCAAAAGCTTTCCCAAATTAATTGTCTTTAGAAATTCTATGAAAATTCTAAAAGGCAGGCCAATAGCCTCACAAAGATAGCCTACATAGGATTGACAAAATGAATTCTCAAAATAATTGAATAATTTATTTACTTATCAATTTTAGATAAATGTTATAACCCCTAGTAGATTGTTTCACAAATTAATTTCACCAAGTTTCCATGAGGTCATTAGGAAAAATAAAAGTGCATAAATCAAGTTGACAACATGAGATTAAAAAAAATTTGTTCATCAAAGGAAATAAAAAGTAAGTGCCCTAAAACTTTCCTTGAGTATTCTAAACTAACCTAATGTTTGCATGCAGAAAAATTCTAAGGCAACGCTTAGGATCTACAGTGTCATAAAATAATAACACAAAGAAAAAGAGAATGGAAAAAGGGCACATACCACTCTCGAACGATTACTGTTAAATGATGATATAGATTGTACATCGTGATGGAAAACCTACTAGAATCATCTTCGCTGTCTCACCTACTAAAGGGCTTATCTTTGCAAACACTCATTGAGAATGCAATTGCTCCAAGGTTTCGCGAATGGTGATGTCGTCATAAAAAAACTCATTTGGGACATTGAACATCTCGTCGTCGGTGAAATTAGCCATGGTGTCATCTCTAAAAGCACAAGAAAATTTAAGAAGCTAAGTCCGAGAGCTTTTAGGAGTGAGAATGAAGAGAGAGTGAGCATAATAAGATAAATGAGGGGGTCATTGCCAAGGGGTTTATATAGTGTGGTTGGTTTGTATAGCCTAAGATGGTCTTTGTGTTATGAAAGAACGTTCTGTCAAATGCTATAAAGACCACCCTTGGACTATAAAGAATACTAAGAGCTGGTAAGCCTAATTTCCCAAATTCAACTCTCTAAGCCTAATTTCCCAAATTTAACTCTTTAGGCCCAATTTACTAAATTACCCCTTTCAAGCCTTATAATTCTAAATTCCACCATTTAAGCCTAATTTTTTAAAAATGGCCCCACTAAGGCCTAAGAAGTCAGTGCAACTATCCAACTTACTAAACAGATTGACTAAAGTACCCTGCTCTTGTCAAAACCTTGAAAGACAATATTAACCCTTTAATATGCCAATTAAATTACTAAGATACCCTCCATCATGCGAGCTTGGCTTTCATAAAGCTTAAGTATGCGTTCGAAAAGAGATTCACTGCTACAAAAATACCTAGACCTACAGTAGCAATTTTTATAATATGTAGGCATGTGTTTGCCATTTTAAGATAAAAGTGAACCTCCTAAAATAGCTAAAAGGGCTTCAAGAGTACCGAGTCATCTTTGACATGCTAAAAGGGCAAGAATGATGTGAGACCAACCCGAAAGGGAATTCTTGAGCCAGAAACACTGGCAAAAAAGGCTAAAATACTTGCAAAAGGTTCAAGAACATTAGTAACTGAAGAAGATCAACTCTAGTATCTGGTAGAAAGTTATTGAGAGATACAATAATACCTAGTAGTTGCTAGAAAGTTGTTAGAACTTCCTCAGTACCTGCTAAAAAGCTGCTAAGAGATATAACAATACTTGGTACCTACTAGAAAGCTATAAGATATTCCTCAGTACCTATTAGAGAGCTACTAAGAGATACAACAATGCTCTGTACCTACTAGAAAGCTACGCTTGAGGAGCTATTAAAGAATCATATCCTTTGGTATCCTTGCTTTTGCTCCCATTTCTTATATTGCTTTGATGAGACAAGTTTAAACAACAATTTCTCAAACATTATTTTCCAACCCCTATAAAGTAGGAGCAAACTATAAGCATCAAATTTTGGGTTTCAAGATGTAAAGCCTGATGGTGAAAGTTACTGAATTTATTCCCCAAAATGTAAGGAGAAATTACCAAATGAAGAGGAATGAGGTTTCAGGACACCTTAGAAAGTCCAAACCAAACCTGAAAACCAAGCACCAAGTCTAAGCCCAAGCCAAGCCAAGCCTAAACTGCTAGCCTGGATTAATAGGCTATATAACCTACTTAGCATGGTTATACAACCTAGTAACCGAGGCTGTATAGCCTTACCTTAAACCCTAGTAAGGGAACCTTCTATAACTGTTCCCCCCTTAAACCTTTGGTTAGTATAGCCTTGAATGTTGGATGTATAACCTAATCTTGGTTGTACATCCATGTGTAAACCCTAATTCTAAGAGACTCATCTTATTTTTTCTTATGATTGGGTATAAAAATCTTACAACTAGAATTATTTTTGGATTTGGTGCACCTATCCTTCACTTATAAATACCCTCCCATTTGAAGATGAGGGAGAGGCTTGGAAAACCCTAAGGTTATTCTACCAAAATTCCAACTCACAAACCTTGACCCTCTAAGAACCAAACACATAACTCAAATACTCTAACATCTAAGGTAGTTCCTAAAGCTTTGAGACTACATTTTGCATTCCCCATGGCATTTTTGAGGAAAATATTGAACATATGAGCCTCTGAGGGCAAAAGAACATTCAGAAAGGGCATCTAGAATCCCCCTACAGCTTCTTCTTCCTTCCCATCTTTTCCCATTTTTATTATGAAAAATCCAAAAATTAGAGGCTA
Organism: Omphalea diandra; assembly: GCA_949677035.1. Classification (NCBI taxonomy): domain Eukaryota; kingdom Viridiplantae; phylum Streptophyta; class Magnoliopsida; order Malpighiales; family Euphorbiaceae; genus Omphalea; species Omphalea diandra. Next base: position 3,874 of record CATIWR010067819.1, on the reverse strand, counting down.
TATAGCCCTGATGTATGTTGTATAACCCACCTTCTGGGCTGTACAACCCTCATAATGGGTTGTGTAACCTAATTTCTTAGGGAATAGTCTTGTAAATTTTCTCCTTCTCCGCCTGGATTCTTTCCATTTTAAAGTTATCCTTATGATGTTTTAGGTCTTTATTGATAGCATAAGATGAGATCTATTAACCTAGAACCCCTATTCATTTTTTAAAATGAAATTTTGGTAAGTTTTAAATGCTTTTGTGGTGTATTTTGTGTTCCTATACACTGAGTGATTATCATTTTGAGTATTATGTTAGGACCAGATTTGGCAATGACCAAGTGAAGAACCATGAATTCCTAGGACTTTAGGAGTCTCATCTTAGTCATGTTTATTTGTCAAGAATGTTATTAATTTGTTTTGGGCTTATGATTTCCTCTTATTAAAATGGCATTCTGACTTTTGTTATGGTTAATAGTGTTTATGGATGCATAGCTCTTTTTGAGTAACGAAAGGAGAATATTTATCAATCATAGGACCTTTTTTATAGTGATTTTACCTTAGGTCATTCAAATCCACCAAGTACATTACATCATATGTTTATGATTCCTTACCTTGTATGATATATGTATTTGTGTCTTAATGCTATATTGCTTCTCATGTGATGTTAGGGTATGCTTATTATGGACTTACAAACATGCTTAGGTACCTTTACGTGAGAGATATGGTAATATGAATTATACTTATTTGTTTTGCTTAGCTTATATTTCTTTTACTTACTAACTTATGTATTTTTATGGCATAGATGCTTGCTTGATCTAGACCATAAATTTGGTGTTGATAATCATCCTATGGGATCATATATGATCATGTGATTTGTATGGATGAAATGCACGACAACCTTATTGTAAGCATAAGATTTTGGACTTTTAGATGTACCTGATGATGAAAATCATTGAATACATCTTTAAAATGTAAGGGAAATTGCCAAAGGAAGAGATAAAGGCCTTAGGAAACCTCAGAGAAGCTTAAAGCCAAGTCTAAGACTAAAGCCTAACACTAAGCCAAGAACCAAAGTCCAATCTGCTAGCTTGAGTAAATGGTTTATACAACCCATTAGGCAGGTTGTACAACCTAGTAATCAGGGTTGTACAACCCACATCCAGGGGTATACAAACCTCTCTTAAATCCTAAACCTAAAACATTTTAGAACTTGTCCCCTTTTAAACTTTAGGGTTGTACAACCTTGATAAATGGATGTAGAACCTATTCTTAGTTATGAAGCTTGTGTACAAACCCTAATCTTAAGAGATACATCTTCCTCTTTATGATTGGATACAAACATTTTGCAATCAAAACCATTTCTAGCTATGTGCACTCATCCATCACCTACAAATACCCCATTTGAAGAGGGGGAAAAAAAAAAAAAAAGCTTGGACAACCTTAAGGTTACTCTGTCAAAATTTACTGCCAAACACTACTTAACACAAAAATCTTCAAAGCCTAACTCATCCGAACCTATTCCAATGTAGAATAAGGGCTATTTCCTTCTCTTCTTACATTCCCTAAGCATTTTAGGGAGGATATTAAGTACTAAGTAAGCCTTTGAAGGCAAAGTTATCAAAGAAGGAATTCAAAACCCCTTTTATCCTCTATTCTTCTTTTTCTCCTTTTCTTCTATTTTTAAAACCCATAAAATAGGAGCTGTACTGTAACATCCCTATCCACATTCATTGACATTATCACATGAATATATGCATTAGATAAATAATCATTTAGAAGCACTGTTGCATTTGGGGACACTTGAACATATTTGTAGTATTTGTATAGTTGCATACAAATTGTTTTCTATTGTGTGCATGTTATAGTATCATAAATAATGGTGTTTTAGACCATTATCAGAGAAGCTTAAAGCCAAGTCTAAGACCAAAGCCTAACACTAAGCCAAGAACAAAAGTCTAATTTGCTAGCTTGAGTAAATGGTTTATACAACCCATTAGGCAGGGTTGTACAACCTAGTAATCAGGGTTGTACAACCCACATCTAGGGGTATACAAACCTCCCTTAAATCCTAACCCTAAAACATTTTAGAACTTGTCCCCTTTTAAACTCTAGGGTTGTACAACCCTGATAAATGGATGTAGAACCTATTCTTAGCTATGAAGCTTGTGTCCAAACCCTAATCTTAAGAGATACATCTTCCTCTTTATGATTGGATACAAACATTTTGCAATCAGAACCATTTCTAGCTAGGTGCACTCATCCATCACCTACAAATACCCCATTTGAAGAGGGGAAAAAAAAAAAGGGCTTGGACAACCTTAAGGTTACTCTGCCAAAATTTACTGCTAAACACTACTTAACATAAAAATCTTCAAAGCCTAACTCATCCGAACCTATTCCAATGTAGAATAAGGGCTATTTCCTTCTCTTCTTACATTCCCTAAGCATTTTGGAGAGGATATTAAGTACTAAGTAAGCCTTTGAAGGCAAAAGGTTATCAAAGAAGGAATTAAAAACCCCTTTTATCCCTATTCTTCTTTTTCTCCTTTTCTTCTATTTTTAAAACCCATAAAATAGGAGCTGTACTATAACATCCCTATCCACATTCATTGGCATTATCACATGAACATATGCATTAGATAAATAATCATTTAGAAACACCGTTGCATTTAGGGACACTTGAACATATCTTTAGTGTGTGTATAGTTCCATGACAAATTGTTTTATGTTGTGTGCATATTATAGTATCATAAATAATGGTGTTTTAGAGCTTAATTAAAAGTATAAGGAGCATCTAGGAATTAGGATATGGATGGAAGTGCTTAAGGAGTGAAGAAGAGGGACTAAAAGCAAAACTTTTAACTTTCAACCAATACGAAATCAGCCCCAATCTTTTGATTTATTTAAAATAAGAATACAAACCATTAGGGTCAGATTATTGAGGTAAACCATGGGTTATATTAGAAACAAAGAGAGAGCTAAGGAAGAAAGAAACAAAGGAAGAAGAAGAAGAAGAAGAAGAAGAGAGGGAGAAGAGTGAGCTGCCTAAGGTTTTCCAATTTTGGGACAGTGGGTAAGTAAATTTATCTTCTTCTCAACTAGAATTAACCTGTCATTACATGTTAATCATGCATGGTTAGTGAGAATTATGGAGTAATTGAGGTAGATCTCTTGGATGGAAGTTGTAATCCAAGAGAACAAGAGCTGATTCTATTGGATTTTACTGTTAGAGCAGAATTTTGTACCCATGATTTCGTAACCCTAGAAGAGGAATTAGGGAAAGTACAAAATACAAAATTTGTAGCTTTATGTCTCATATAAATGTGTATGAAACAGTTTTGCTTGATTTTGTTTATGTGAGGAGATATGACTCCTTCAATAAGACTAGGTCAAATCCGAATCGAGATGATTTCAGTCTTCTATTTTCTTATATTTTGATGGCTTTATGTTCTGATTTTGACAAAGTGTAAAACATGAAATTTGTAGTATTATATCCTTTCTAAACACATGTAAACCAGTTTTGATTGATTTGTTGTGTGGAAAGAGTTATGGCTCATTGATTAGGACTGACTCTGTACTGGGTTAAAACCTCACATTTCTTTTAAAACTATTTTCCAAGAATTTGATAGCCACATATTCATAATTTGATGATTATCCAAACTTGAAAGTTGTAGATTTATGTATGATGTACATACCTATGAAATAGGTTTGCCAAATTCAGCATGGTTGTTGAGATGTTGTCCTTTCATCATGACTAGTTGTCAACATGTTACAAACCTGCTCATCCTGAGATTGGTCCTTTATTTTGGTGATTTTATAGACTGAATTAGACAATGAATTAAAACATGAAAAATGTTCTTTTATATGTTTTGTAACTGATGGTAGATTA
>CATIWR010067793.1:0-45914 GCA_949677035.1 Omphalea diandra | reverse complement strand
TATTATCTCTTAGTTTATTATTTATATTCTTTTGTATAGTTAAATTTTTAAAAATAAAATAACTGTTATACATATATATATATATATATATATATATATATATATATATATATATATATATATATATATATATATATATATATATTATTCTATTGGAAAATGTAAGAAAAAATGAAATCATAATTTAAACAATAAATATTACTCATCAGGAATTCTAAAAAGTGAATTGCAATTTATTTTAATAAATAAATAAACAAATATAAATAAATACCTAACGATCACAAATATATTTCAAAATATATTTTCTTTTCATGCAAAAGAAAAAAATATTATGCAAATTTTCAGATTATGATTTCATCAATAATACAAATAAAATAGAAATGCATTTCCTCCAAAACTGAGAATTCACGAGTAAATATATATAATACATACGGGATTGAGAGTGGTATGCAGCTTGAAGCTGTCCTCGAGCTTGGTGGATTGATCTTTAGTGAGCCTCAGTTTTTTTCTTCCATTATTTTTGTCCACGTTAATGAGATCAATACTTTGATCACTGTGTGCATGTTGTTGGTTGTGTTGATGATAAACTGAATTGAAGCTTGATCCCTTTAACTCATCATCTTCTTCCTCTTCTTCAGGGCAAAGCGCAAAAGAGAGGTTCAAGTGAATAGAAGACTTGTTCTTATTGTGCTTCTCACGCCCTTTGGGTACATAGTCACCCATGGCCATGCCCAGTCCAAGAGCAAGCCTTGTGTTGCATTCTTCTTCTTCTTTTTCTTCATGATTCTGATCTTCCATGGTTAATAACAACGTCGTTGAAATTAGAAGGAGACAAAAGGCGAAGAAAATGTGATTGGCATATGGGGAAAAGGGTTATTATGAGAGGTAAGACTTTACACAAGAATTTAATGAGATTTCAATCAGTTATTAATTAGTAAATAGTTGATAACTATTATATGAAAGGAGTAATAACATGCGTTAGTACTTCTGCTAAGGAAACCACAATATGCTCGTTGTTATTCTGTGTTTGACTTTATGATTACATAACACTTCTTAATTATTAAATGACAATTTTTATTTAACTGTAAAAAAAATAAAAATAAAAATAAAAATAAAAAAAATAAAAACCCTCTTACCATTTTTCAATTTTAAATGTTTGAGAAGACTGCACAGGCTTCCGAGAGGTGGCATATGAGGTTGTTGTTGTTGTTGTTGTTTTTCTCTCTAATATATGTATGTAGGAAAAATTTTCCAGTTCGATTGAAACAAACTTATTTATATCAAGTTTAGTGAATTTATAAAAAAAAAAAAGAACTATTCACCAAATAAAGAAACACAAGAGAAGCAAACTTCAACTTTATTCTTGCACCTCTATGTTATTCATATGCATCTTCAACTTTAGTGTCTAACTATTAAAAGAACTGTTCAGGGATTCATACCATACTATTGCTTTAAATTTGTTAAAAAAAAAGTAGTGGAAATAAAAAGATTTCACTTATTTACTCTTGATGAATCCATAATATAATCTTGCACTAAAAAACTTGTGATGTAAAGAGACGATAATACGAGAAAATTAAAGATTTGTAATAAATGCAATAAATCGATATGACTTTTCTTGTTTGATGGAAATGGAACCCATTGTTTGTTTAATATTTATACATGCATCTGTGATTGTTAATATTGTGCTTTCAATGGTTTGGAGTTAAAGCATAAGTGTGTTGTCATGATATCTAAAAAGCCGAAGGGGCCAAAATATATATATATATATATCTGTGTCACCATATTTAGCTTTGACTTCTAAAATTAGCAACGAAGAGTATAATTAGAGATGAACATGATGTTTGGAAAAATCGAACTGAATCAAAGAATGAAATCAAATTATATCAAAAACTGAAAATTTTTACAGTTTTTTTATTTGACTGGACTAAAACTGAACAAAAAAATTTTTGAGACGGTACTAATTCTTTAATGATATACTGATAAGTGAATCAGATCGTACCAAAATCAAATTAAATCGAATAATTGATTATATATATATATATATTGAGGAGCGACTGACTTATTTCTTCTAGCTGTAATAAAGGTACCATGAGAGTCCCTTATGAGGCAAGCGAAACCCAGCTCTGAAATGCTGGAGACGACGTCTAAATTGCATTTCAGCCAACCTTCATCTGACGGAACCCATTTCTGGACGTGAAAAGCAACTGTGGGTGGAGAATTATTTGCAGGACAGCATTGGGTGTGCTGCCATGAAGATAGGAAGACCTCACCCATACGAAAAATACTAGGAGCTGGATTGATTTTTTGCTGCCAAACAATGGAGTTTCGTTTGAACCACAAGCTCCAGCAAAGAACAACTGCAAGCTCACATTGGCCTTTAGAAAGATGTTGTAAGGAAAAACAGAACCACTCCCACACCGTCGAGGCCGATCCACACAAAAAACCCGCAGAAGAATACCACACTTTGAGCAATAGGGGCAATCAAATAAGATGTGGAAAGCTGACTCATCATAGATACCAAACATGGGACATATACTATTAACATTAACCCTCTTTTGAATAAGTTTGTCCTTGGTGGGACGATAATTCCTAAGAGTCCTTTAGAAGAAATTTTTTACTGTTGGTGGAATCTTCAAGGCCCACAAACATTTCCACCTGCTAGAGGCCGAGGCATCAACAATTTCATTTGCCCAAGAGTAAAGCAAATTATACACTTCTAACAGTATACCTTCCACGAGGGTCGTACATCCAAACCCATTTATCGTCTACATGCCTATAACTGAACGGAATGGAAAGGATCAGCTCCTTATCTCTATGATCAATTAACCCCTCACCCCATCGTCTCTGATCAGAGATCAAAAGGTTAGAGACTTTCATCTCTGAATAAGCCTGATCACTAGGAGTAGTGATAAAAGCATTAGTATTATTAGCTAACCAAGGATTTTCCACACGAGAACCTTACTCCCATCACGAATACACCACCTGCTCCCTCTTTTAATCAGGTGTTGAGCTGATAAGATGCTCCGCCAGATATTGCTGGGACTAAAGCCAATTTGAGCATCCAAAACTGAGGTACGAGGGAAGTATCGCCCCTTGTAGACGCGCCATCAAAGAGTCAGGTTCTTATAGCAATCTCCATATTAGTTTACCGAGGAAAACAACAATCAAATTATGAAGATCTTTGAAGCCCATACCTCCATCTGGCTTTTTCGTACACATCTTCAGCCAATTCATCCAAATCATCCCCCGATTATTACCCTTTTTTGATCCCCGCCAGAAAGAGTTTGACATCTTTTATATATCCTTACAAAGGACTAGAGGCAATAGGAACACACTCGTCATGTAATTAAGCAAGGATTGAGCAACTGTTTTCAACAAAATCTCCTTCCCTATTCGCGAAAGGAATTTTTTATTTCATCCTCACGAAAGTTTCCAGACCTTGTCTTTGATGGAAGAGAAAAGTATTCGTTTATTGCAGCCAACCATAGAGGGAAGTCCCAAATAATTTGAGTGATTTATAATATTGAAAACAACCTGACGACAATTAGGCTTTACATTTGTGCTGAAAGATACTTGAAATTTTTGCAAGTTAATAGATTGCCCCGCTGCCTTTTCATACTTTGGAAGTCTCCATAAGACGACTACTTTCCTCTGAATTCACTCTGAAAAAAAAATAGCTATCATCTGCGAAGAATAGATGGTTGATAGAGGGAGCCCTCTGAGCTAAACCCATGAATAAAACCTTCTTCCTCTTACTGTCGAAGAGTGGCAGACAAGCCTTCAGCACAGATAATAAAAAGATGGAAATAGAGGGCAACCTTGTCCAATAAATCACGTTCGTAAAGAATATGATGACGAACCGTAGAGACACGTCATTACCAACTCAATCTAACTATTATGAAAGCCCATTTTCATCATAATATCACGTGAAAAAACAAAAACTCCATTCCACCCAATCGTAGGCTTTACTAATGTCAATTTTTAGAGCAGCGAAACCTTCCTTTCCCTATCTTTTCCGCTGCAAGAAGTGCATAACCTCAAAAGCTATCATGATATTATTGGTGATGAAATGACTCGGAACAAATGCACTTTGAGAATCAGAGATCAAAAAAGGCACAACACATTTCAAACGATTTTCCAACATCTTAGACAAGATTTTCTAGAACACATTACATAAAGAAATGGACCTTAACTCTCCCATAGTCTCAACCTTCTTCTTCTTGGGGTTAAAATGATTGAAGTGTCATTTAATCCATCAGGTAGAGAGCAATCCCGAATCATCTGAAGAACTGAACTACAAACATCCTCTCCCACAATATTCCGGAATTTTTTTATAAGAAGTTGGGTTGATACCATCAATACTGGGGGATTTGTCAGGGTGCACATCAAATAAAGCATCCCAAACCTCTTTAACTATAAAAGGAGCTAGAAGGAGATGGTTCTGGTCTTCTGTTATAATAGATTTTACAATACCAATAATTCGATTCGAATCATTAACTTGAGATGTGAACAAGGTCTGATAATACTGTAAAATCACCATGCCTAGCCCACTCTGCTTGTTATGCCAAAGCCCAACAACATCTTTAAGACGATGGAACAAATTCTTTTTCCTTCTCATGGAAGCAGCAGCATTGCTGTGGAATAAGTGTAATATTTCACCCACCAAATTCACCTAATAAATTTATAGGTGAATAGAGAGTGAAAGATTATATTGTAAAACCACACTATAGTTGATTCCCAGGAAAGATTGGAGGGGTCACAAGTGGTCTCACTTAAAACTCAATTTCCTTAGACAGAATCACCATAATAGTAATTTAATAGCACAATATATCACTACAACTATACCCTAGAAATTAACTATTGAAAAATAAAGACAAAAATGAGAACACAAAAATTTAATGAGGTTTGGTCAATTATGTCTACGTTTTCAGACATTATCAAAATTATATTTCACTAAGAAAAAGACTACAAAGTGAAATATTACAAAAGAGGGAGAAATATTGAAAATTGCCTAAGAGATGAGTAGACAATTTTGAGATGATTAAACTAAAGAAATTAAGACTTTATTTATAACAAAAAAACCTTCATTCTTTTTGTTATTTCTCCGATATGGGATATGACTCTATTTATAACAAAAAAAACCTCCATTTTTTTTGTTATTTTTCCGATATGGGATATCGAAATGAGCCAACATAATCACCAGATGTGGCATGCCCATTTTAATTTTTAAGCGAACAACTATGAGAAGTTAATATTGATACTACTTACTGTTAAATATGAAAAAGAATAAATTACCATTATTGTTATCAATGATCAACAAATAATATTGGTATATATAATCCACTGAATACAATTTTTAGCTCTGCCACTAATGAAACCATATTATGCAAGTTATATATTGTAGGTGGGCAATTCTTATATGCATATTGTCAGATAGATTTACCTTTTTTTAGTTGAAGCATTGCAGAATCCTTTGAGTCCAAAGAGTAAGGGTAGCATTGATTCTAAATGGGCACATATATAAACATGTAACTACATTTGGGCATTCCTTCCTAATGTGCTCGGCCAAATAGTTGCCTAGCTTAGCCATCTAGTCAGACATTCCTGTAAACTAGGCCTTTACACACAAGATCGTCCTTATGCGTTAATTGCACCTTCTATAGAATAACTACCATAAAAATAACGCTTCTAATTATTTTTATTTTTAATAATTTTTTGCATGAACATAATAACGCTTGTAGTATTTTTAATTATATATATTATTTTTAATTATCATTGGAGGAATATATATGTCTTAAAAAATTAAAATTGTGAAAAAAGATCACAAGAAATATTTGCATTGATAAATCTTATTATTAAATGGATGTGCTCTTCATTTATTGATGTTGTTAATTAGGAGATTATATTTTAAGAATCAAATTCATATTTTACTTCCTTGCGAATCTTTCTAGCTCATGGTCCACTAAATTAAATTTACTATAATTTACAGAAGCTAATTATTGCACAACAACGATATGTCATAAATATCTCAAAATTAAAATAAATAAAATAAACAAAAGAATTTAGATCAATTCAAGAAAAATAGTATTATTAGATACAAACTCAAAAATCCCTTATATTATATAATAAAAAATATAAACAGAAGAAAGAAAGAAATAACGCATGGATTACTATTTTACTAATATTAAATTGATGATAGATTATAATATGTAGTACTATATATAACTAAGAAATATAAAAGATATGACAATCACAGATTGGGCAGAGGTGGACCATTTCAGGAACCAATAAATAGACCAAAGGCCCACAGCATGAAGCGGAAATGACAAATGGAGGATCTTGATTGTATTGATCAGTTTCAAGAAAGCTGAGAGAGCGGCGGCGGTGGTGGTGATGCTGGTGGTTGTTGCAGCAGCTACAGGTGAGGTCGTGCCACATGTTGCTAAGGTGAAAGAGGCCACCTCCAAGATTTACATGACTCCTGAGATCGATCACCACTGTACCATTCAGTCTATTCCTGTAGAACAATATTTCGGTCTGCAACAGTGAAAAAATAATTATTGTTAGAAAATAAAAAAATAATTAACTAGATTTTGATTTGGTATATAGTACAATGACATATACCGTGGTATAGACAAAATATAAATACGAAATATAATAATTATTTTAGAAAATTATCACATAATATAGGTTTGTGATATCGTATTAAAGAAAGTCGAACATATAATTAAAATTGAAGTATCGGTGCTTCATAGTACCTAATAGTACTAAAACTGTGAATTTATAGAAAAAAAAAACAATGCATGTATTTATAGAGAAATTAGAGTGCAAACCCTAAAATCGAAGCATCGTTCCCATGGGAAAGGAACAGAAGTTTCAGGGCTGTTTCGAAGGAAAGACCAGAGAGCTTGATCCATTGTAGCAGAAGAAGAAATGAAATATTAGCTAATCTATCATTGAAAAGAGAATTAAAGTAATGGTGACAGTTCATAGGTGAGGAAATGGGGGTATTTATAGTTAAAATCTGAGGTTTTAATTACTCAACTCGGTTGAACTTATCCGAGTTAGAAATCGAAAAACTCAGTAACGATAATGCTTCGTTGTAAGCTTACGCTATTAGACTTTAACAGTAATGACATAATTAAGAAAAAAAAATATAATATTGTTCATTTATTGAAACAAGATAAAGGAAGGATCATATAAGTCAATTTGGTTACAATCTTAATGATTAATTTAATGTTGTAATATACAAAATAGAGTGGTAATAGTATTTTTTTAGAATGAAATGTTGAGTGTCTACAAGATGTGAAAAATAAGGGAAGAGAAAGATAATTTAATTATGCATCACATAGCATGCAGTCATATCTGATATTCCAACGTACTACGTATATAATAATTTAAAATCTAATAGTTTAAGCAATTTATTTTCTCTTCTCTTATAAAATTTAAATATTTTTTAGTATAGTGAAATATTTAAAAGAAATATTGAGATAACCAAAATTTGGACTCTTTATCTCTAGCATTGACTATGAGATAATGTTTTATCAAACAACTAAATTAATTAACACATTATATTTGCAAATAGTGATTAAACTATTTTCATTTTTTCACAAGAGATTACAATATATATATATATATATATAGTAATAATTATTTTATTCATTTTATACAATTTCATAAGCATTTTATTATATTTTTAAGAGATTATATATCTTTATTTCTCTCAATTTTTCTCTCTAGGATTTTTCTATTAGTTTTAATTTGGAGCCGTTGCTGGTTAACCGATAGTTGCTCCCTCTTTTCTTTCATCTTTTTATTATTTATTGTTTTCAATAAATTCAAATATATTATTCTATTGATAAATTTATCTTGTACTTTTTTGTTTTTACATTATGTGAATATTTATATTTTTCATGGATATTTTATTCTCCATTGTAAATGATTTATTCTCTTTTATGGATATTTTTTTCTTTTCATGAGTATCTTTTCTCCTTTCATGAGTATTACTTTATATTTGCTAAAAAAAATAATATCTATAGATTTTATAATACTATTGATCTATTTTGTGTGATAATTATGATTTTTAAGGCTTTACGATAATTTTGTTGAGAAACTTCATTCAAAATAATGTTATAATATCAAAACAATTTCAAAGTCATGCATAATAGATTTTAAGTAGTAAGTTGAATTATTCTAATTATTGTGTTAAGTTTAATCATAATTTTTCAATATCAACATCTTGTCGTATAGTTATTGAATTGAATAAATAATACTATTTTATTAAAAAAGACTCATTATATATCAAAATTTTTATTATAAATAGTCTATTTTTTCTTTAAATATAAAATAAAGAATTTATTTTATTATTTATATATAAATAGTCAAATTTCACTCTATATTATAATTGGTGATTAATATATTATAAATTTCTATGCTCTTTATTAATTGATATTTTAATCATTTTTTCTCTTAGCTAAAATTAAAAATGGAGGAAGAAAAATTAAAATCATTAATATTTACACAAAAAGGAAAATAAAAATAAAAATTAGAGAATCCACTAAACTTAAATAAACTCTTTTACTTTTTATCAATAAAGAGACTCTTTATTATATAAATGATGCTCTTTTCAAGTGACATTTTTGTATATGTCAAACTCTTTGTTACGAAGAGTCAAACTCAAATAGAGTTCAACATATTTCTTATTCTACTTTCTATATGGTTTGACTCTCTACATTTAGAGAGCTATTTACTCTCAATTTTTATTAGCAATTAATACATTATAAATTTTCATGCACTTTATTAATTATTTTTTAATCTTATTTTTCTATTGGTAAAAATAAAAAAAGAAAAGCAATTAAAATCATTAATGCTTATAAAAAAGTAAAATAAAAAATATAAATATAAATGATCCATTAAATTTAAATAAAATTTTTTATTTTTATATTAAATATTAATTAAAATATTTTTTATTATATAAAACAATACTCTTTTAAAAAAATAACATATATAGAGATGCTTTTAGGATTGGAAAGTTTAACATATTATCTTAACTCAAAACTTAAAAACATAAACATGAAATTTATGAGTTTTTTTCAATTTATATTGTCATGTGTTTATTGGAATTTATCAAGTCTTATTTGCAGATTGAAGACTATATATTAATTCAAAATTTTAAGATATTGGGTATATACATTCTTCCAGCTTATATATATTTCAAAAATTTCTTGTCTTTTAATATAGAATAATAAATAAACACTTGCTTTATCAAATATATTGTAAATGCTCCTTTTATATCTGAAGAGCGTGAGGAATTGTGGAATTTTGAATTTGGATATCTGCGTTTCATTCACAATTATATTCACCACTAAAATGAGAAATAGGAGAGACTATCCTCATAATATAATTCAAGCACTCTGAGATAAAAATAATAATTATTATTATTATAATTATAATAAATAAATAAAATTCTGGAGTTTTCTCCAGAACGAGTTTTTCTTAAATTGGATTTGCACTATTATAAATAATATACTTGTATGTATGAGTGGATAATAACACTATATTGCCATATACAGTATTCAATTTTAATATTATTATTAGTATTATTTTTAAATATTTCAATAATAATTTTATTAGTATATATAATTATTTATTAATTTAAATAATTTCCATTCTTAACAAAATTAATATATAAAACTAACTGAGTGATATAATTAGGTCAACTAAACTTTTTTCTTAGGCAAAAACTTAAGGTAAAATATCTGTCTAAACTAAAGAAAAAAAAAAAGTACTTAATTTGCTATATATTGAAGTAAAAATTAAGACAACCATATTTGATTTATGGGGTCAAATCAAATACGTAAAACAAAGTCAGTTTTCTCTGCCTTTTTGCTTGCGTTTTGTATTCTTTAGAAAGGCTGCCGTCTGCATCGATATCCAATATATTACTGTAATTAATGAGATGATATCACATTCCATATTTTGAACCAAATTGGAACAAAACCATTTATTGATATAACAAATATATAGTATTCTTTAACCAAAGCATCAGTTTCAATTAAAAGCAGGGATGACAATGGTAAAGTATAGGTAGTGTTGAGTTATATTTTTATTCATATTTAAAGGGGTATAGATTTATTTATATTCATATATTTATTAATATTCATACTCATATTTATTTGGATAATAAATATTAAATTCATTTTGTAGTCCTAGAGTTTTGAATAATCCTTGGGCAATCCATTATCCAAATAATCATCAAAATATTTTTAAAATATTTGTATAAATTAAAATAAAAAGTATGTAATAACTAATTTATAATCACATTTAACTAAAATAATACATGTTATATTCAAATAGGTCATATATTAAAATTTAAATAAAGAATATTAAAATACTAAAAGAAAATTTAAATAATTTAAAAATATATCTAGTTCTCTAAATACAATGTATTAGATATATTATAATTACTAAGTTTAATTATATAACTCTATCCTTATGCATCTAACTTAAAGGAAAATATTGAAAATACTTGACATTATTTATATTGATTAGGAATATATGTTTGTGTATGTATAAGGCAAATATATCTATTTGAGTATGACTAAATCTAATAGTTCAGACCAGTATATGGATATGGGTAAGGTATTATGCTATTTGTACCCTACTCATGTCCAATGTTATTATTCGCATATGTGTTTATCTATACCCATTATTTAGTCAACTCGAGTATTATCTAGTTTAACTAAATAGGGTTCAGGTGAGTATCCAAAAGTTGAATACATATGATCATCTTTAGTTGAAAGTTGAATTCTTCTTCTTCTTCTTAATGAGAATTATTAAAAATGAAAGACTAACCATCAATTGTGTAGCTCACAATATTAATTTAACTCATTAACGAAAAAACATTGTATTTAATATAATTTAAATTCAATACTTCTTAGTTATGGGAATTCTATTTGTATATGGTTGAGTTGTTCTCTTGAAGACAGTTAAAAATCAATTTTATATCAAAAAATATATAAATATATGACAATTTGGATTTTAATTAATTAGTTGATTAATTTTAATTTTTTAATAATGATTGATCAAAGTCTATGCATCCAGTTAAGGCAGCCTATATATGGACTGAGTTAAGGCTGCCTGAAATTCTATCAAGGCATCGTTGGTTGCAATGTTGACAATAGAGTTGATGGTGTTTTCTGATTGATTAGCATTGTGTGAGGAGTTTTCCTCCTCTCGAGAGAAATAAGGCATACTCCTTAAGAGTGAACTACTTGTTCATTGACATGTGAACGTAGTCCAAATTAAAGGGTGAATCACGTTAAATTGTTAGTGTTATTTTTGCTGATTATTATTTTTATTTATGCACTTTAAATTGATTTTACACCCACTATACCCAAACATTTTTTATTTTAAAATCAAATTAAGATTTACCCCGAACAAAACTTAAAAAGACACTTTTCCATATTAATCGGATGACCCACAATCAAAAGTGGCTTAATTCTAATAACAACTCAAAGTATTTTGATTCAAACATGTCGGAAGAAGATATAACTCAAAATTCATCCAATTCAATCCAATTTGTGACTCTAACTATGCCATAAGTTAGAAGTGCGGCCAAATAGTGTATTATGAATTTATAATTGTGTGATTAATTATTGGGTAATTATATAATAACAAGAAAAACATAATTCTATTAAAAACCTTTAATTCAAAAATAGAAATAGTATATTAATTCCATTCTTAATTTTAATATATTTATATTTAGCATATAATACTATAAAAATTTTGTATGTTGTAAAAATAAACAAAAAAAAAAAATCAATCCTAACCAAGCATTCATAAAATAAAAAATAATAATAAAAAAGAGGTAATTCCCCCTCCGATTCGGATTTCAAAGTTTCAAATAGCCGAGCCTACAAGAAAAGGAAAGTAATATTTACTCGCCATAGGAAATCACACCCACCCAGCAACCGTTTCCCATCTCCTGTTACTGTCTGCAATACCTAGATTCTATTTGACAGTTTCAGGGACACCCCATTCCAAGTCATAAGGATCCCATAGTAAAGGCAGAACGAAACATCTAACATAATATATAATTTCATGATATCCAGGGCCAAAACTGATAAGCAATAAGAGTAATTAAAATGTACAAAAAGCCAAATATGACATTAACTAGTCTTACCGTGAGCAATAGGAATCAGTTGCTTCATATTGCACATGCTCCTCTTTAACTACCAAGTCTACCATGTAAATTAAAGTTTTTAACAAAAAACTTCTCTCAACCTAGGGAAAAGGAACATTTTAACTGGGGACTAAGTTCTGCTCATGCCCTTTAGAGGTGGTATTGTAGATGAGCTAATAGATTAGTTCCTCCACCGTAACAATTATCGCTTTTTCTTGCTCGCTTTTGCAGCACTGGAGGGGCTGGCGACTAGATACACAAACAGAACCACAATGCTGATAACAGAAATTAGAGATCCATATTTTGCCAATAGCCTCTGCAAAATATTAAAAAAAAAAAAAAAAACAAGTATATTACGAACAAAGAGAAGGCATTGGTATATCTTGTGAACAAAAACTTGAGATAGAAAGATGAAAGGTACTACTAATGGTCCACATAAATATGGAGAAAAATGATCAAGGAATCATTTAAATGATCCCCAGCATGTGAATGTAACATCAACAAATAGAATTGATGTTTAGAAAGTTTTTGGGCATGATCAGTCAGTCAGTAAGAGCACATTTGTTTCAGAGGACAATGTATGAGTTTATTTTGCTTATTTTAGGTCATTTCCAGCATGATAAAGTTCCAAGATGCATATAATAACAGCCAGCTTAAACAAAAACTAAACAATGAGAAGATGACTCATACCTTAACCTGCAGAATTTTGGCCGTGCCCATGGTAAGTCCACATAACAAGAAAGCAAACAAGGAGAAATGTCAGTAAATAGGAAAAAAAAATGGCATTCAAGCACAGAATGGAAGATGAATAGTATAGACTTAACACTGCAGTGAGAAACTTACCCACTCAAACTTCTTTTCAGGTGGTCTCTCAGCAAGGACATCTAGAGGCAGTATGGGAGTTGAAAATGCCTCCTGGAACCAACAGCAGAAAGATGAAAACTGAATCCATAAAGTAGTGAAACAAGAAGAAAATATAGAACTGCATCAATGTCAAACCTGTAAAGCTGCCTTAGTTGGGACACGGAATTTAATAACGGCAGGGGAACCATAAAATAATCCTTTCACTTTGCCCTCCAATTCAAAAGAGTGTGACAATATACCACCCCTGCAAAACTTAGGGAAAAAAATGTTACACCAACAAAGCAAAGCAGAAGCAAAAAATTATCTGCAATTACTGAAAAGTGGTACTCACGCATCAAGTCTTTCCCATGACTGTGAAGTGTTGCCACTGACGACGTCAAATATATCTTGAGGCCAGTGATCATCAATAAGACTGACATCATATGCAGTCCTGGAAATTTTACGCGAGAAATAGTGAAAAAAATTAGTGGAAAAACTCATAAGACAAATGTCATGAAATATATGCTTAATTTATATGAACCATCAAACAAAGATAGATAAAAACAGTTGACGTTCAACTGCATAAACAAGAAACATATTAACTAGTAGTCCAAAATAGGATAAGAAGATCTCAACTTCATTCCCTGTGGGATTCAAACAAATCCGTCTCCAAGACACCAAGGATCATTCAGTTAACACCATTCAATTCTATGCAAAAGAAGCGTATCTTATACAACCCAAAGATGCAACTGATATGCAAAATAGAAGAATAAATAAGGGCATCAACATATTCATATAATGATTTTCATTCATATATGTGTGTTTTAGTTTTATTTTCTGTCATGAAACAACCAGAATACCCGTACACAAGCTCCAGCAGTACCAACAAAAGAAAGAGTCACCCAAAGATGAATCACTGATAAATTTCTAAGAGCTTCAACATATTAATGTAATCGAGCTAACAACTGTTCCACATCCAAATTTCTCTTTTATAACCAAATTCAAAACTCCAAACATGATTCCCATATTCCACTGCCATTTTAAGCCTAATAGAATTTCTTACTCATGATAAATAACTTTCCCCGTGGTTCTTTCATGCAATTTCTCCGTGACTACACTCATCAATACACGCTATATCTCCAAAAATGGAACGCTCTTTATACTGGTAAACAGATAGATACTCGTTTCTAAATAAAAGAACTGCTCAAGCACATCAAGTTCCTTCTACTAGCACCCAAAAGAGAAATGACTCAAAAGCCTCGCCAACTAAACTAAGATTACATCACACTAATCTCAATAAACTGCAGATAGATTTAAAAAGCTCCAAATTGACGAACATGAAATTCAAATCTTAAACACCTAATCAAAATGAGATGATATAATAATACGTCAAATGGATCTGAAAGCAAAACACAAAAAAAATCTGATGAAATAAGCTCAGATCTGATGAGATATTTATTTGTATTTTCTAAAACAAATGAATTTGAAGTGGAGAAGCTCACGAAGTTCCTTGATTGTAGATATCGATGGAGACGGCAATGCGTTCGGCGCCGGATTTGAGCCTGTTAAGTGTGGCCTTCTTGTGCGCCACGATGAAGGGGACATCAGTGCTGGCGAGCGATGATGAAACAAAGAAAAGAGCTACTAGTAGTAGCGAGATTAGAGGCTTGATGATCGAATTCGCCATCGGCAGTGATTACGGCGGTGGCTGATGCAGAAATAATCCAATTCGGATTTGGCGGATTGGTCCACACAGAATGGCGAGCGAAGGCTTGGAACGGACGACTAAAAACGACTAGGGTGCGTACCGTAATTGCCTGGACTGGGTTTGGGCGTAGTAGGGCGTAGACCTCGTGGTCATCTAGTTCGAGCCCAATTTCTATTAAATCGGTTTCGATTTCAAGTTAATTTAATAAGTTAATAATATAAATCTTATTTTTTTACTTACTAAGTTCAAAAATTATTAATTATACATTTATAATTTATTTTTATTAAAAAATATTTGATTCTATTAAAAATTAATTGATAGTGTTGAGATAATTGAACATTCTTAGAAAAGACACTTATCCCTTGCACAAAGGACATTTACCGCACAAAAGAGCATGTTTTCTACATGAATTAGTTCTTAAGAACTGTAACATATTTATCTTTCAGAATCGAACATATGGAAAATGAGCAGTTAAAGGATGAACATTGAATAGTCGGGAGCCACATTGTTCAGAGGGTTCATTAGAAAACAAAAAACAAGTAACATTCAAAAAATATTAAACAGTTACGCAGTACACATTTTGTTGGATATCTTGAAATAATGAGGACAATGTCAATGAATACTATTTTTGGCACTCTTAGAAAGAATTCAAAAGCAATTAGGTATAAATAATTATTTTTTTATACATTCAAAGTATGTTTTTACTAGAGTTTTACTACTGCATATCGATATTCTCAAGCTTTCAAACTCATTCGTAATTCTTCTCTTTACTGACTTAAGCATAAAAAAAAACTGTGAGACACTCAACCCCACCTTAGCTTACATTTGTTTAATAGGTCATTCAATTCTCTTGAAGATCAAAGGGTCATCATTAATCATTAAAAAATAGATCAATACTGAAAAATCAACTAAAATTGAAAATGAGTAAAAATAAAAAAAATTAAATCAAATTGATTCAATATAAAATTATATGTTTTATAAAAAAAATCGAATTTTAAGGTTATACTATTTTACTCAAAGTTTAAATTACAAAAATATGTTTTCATTTTATTGTCATATAATATTTTTTTTCTAATTTTTAAAATATTTTATGTAATATTTACAAATATTTTTTTTATTTTTTTAAATGATACAACGAATCAAATCAATTGAAATAATTAAACTAGTCAAATTCAAAACCAAATAGTTAATTGATTCATTTTACTGTCCGATTTTAAAAACAATAGCTAAATATGAGCAAGTTAGATGCATTTAAAATAGCTAAAAGTTAAAATTTATATTTTATAGTCTTAAAAATTTGATTTTGATATAGTGTCAAATCTATGTGTATGCTCTACATTATTTTCCTCCTTCATAGCAATGCATGACTTATATGCGATATCAGAGCTAAATGATCAAATGATTTTGATCTCATATATGGGCTAACATTATTATTTCAATTTAA
The DNA here is from genome assembly GCA_949677035.1 of Omphalea diandra. Classification (NCBI taxonomy): domain Eukaryota; kingdom Viridiplantae; phylum Streptophyta; class Magnoliopsida; order Malpighiales; family Euphorbiaceae; genus Omphalea; species Omphalea diandra. Next base: position 29,735 of record CATIWR010067793.1, on the reverse strand, counting down.
ACAGGAAGGCTAATGGTGATGTTCTAGTATGATCCATTCATAATCCAAATATATGTTTTAATCAATTGCACTTGTTAAGGAATATTAAAAATGTGAAATTTTACATCAATTAAAAATAAAACAATTAAATCACTTATGAGTGGTTAAGACTTACTAATATATAACTTTAAAGTTTTGAGTTTAATTTAATATAAAATCCAAGAGTATGTTCCTCACATACATGTATTATCCTTTCTTAATACCTTTAAACAACTTGCAAATTTTCAAATAAGCATTGATTTGCATTATATTTTCAAAAATGTAATGAGTAATATATTGAAACTTATATTGTTTATCCTCAAAGGTTTGCGGCAAAGTGACCCTCTATTGCCTGATCTTTTCATCTTAGTCCTAGATGCTTTATGTAGGATGATGGAAAGAAAGTTGCAATTACATGGACTGAAAAGGCATAAGATTACAAAACATTGTCCTTTACTATTCCCTATTATATTTTTTGAGGACACACTCTTAATAGGATGGACTTCAGTACAAGAGGTAGAAGTAATAGATCAAGTGCTTAAAATATTGGCTTAAAGCACCACCATCATCCCTCCTTCTCAACATTGCTACCTCTATTTCTTCCATTGACAAGCTTGTGCGACTAGTATGTCGGAGATGATCTTGAAGCTAAAGTCAAATGATACCATTGGTCAATCAAAGAAGATTTGACAATTTAAAGAATTTCTCTTTTTTCTTTTCCTTTGTTTGTTTTAGATCTAGATATGAAATTGAAGAAAGAAAAGGTAAAGATTGTGATAAAGAAAGAGATGGTTGTGGTGGCAGATAGGTGGAAGAGGATATGCAAAAGAAGATTTGTAATATTCTTTTTTTTCAAACTTATTATTTAAGAAAATGCTTTGTCTACACGTTTTGCCTCAAGAGTTGAATTGGGATTAATTAGTCTGTGAAATAAGAGATTCGAGCTATTTAAGCCATGAAATTGATTTTATGACTAATTAAACCTTTTCTTAAAAGGTCAGGGCGTAATTTGGCCTTAAGCCTAAACTATCAAATTGGAATTTAGAAAAAAAAAATAAACTATAGAAAATTAGACTCATTATTGAATGACAATATTCTAATGAAAACTCAAGAATATATTAGAAGAATTCTAAAATTTCCAACAATTAGAACCTTCAAAAGTTGATTGGGGATTACTATGAAATGGAGGAGAGCCATAATTGATACATTTTAATTACATCTGTGATCGTTTTATTGAAAAGACTCAAAGATTAAAAAAAAAGTTATATCTTTGTCACATGCTATAAAGGAAGTAATGATGAAATTGGCACCTCAATTTTTGCCTTTCACTATAAGAATTTGATAAATTTGATGATATCGAGTTGAGTTGTTCAGATTTTCTTTGGTTTAGCCTATAAAATAGGAAAAAGTGAGAGAGAAGTTCGACACTGTACTAAATATTCAATCTGATACTTAAGTTAGGTTTGTTATTTAGAAGCGAGAGTAATAAGATAATATAAAATAAATAAAGTATCTTGTTAAGGGCTCTTTATAAAGAAACTTAGATGCACTGTTTACGTAAGAATAATAATACTTTCTAGAATAGGTGATGTTTTCTCTCTTGTATAATAATTTTTAAAGAGAATAGTATTTCTTGAAGAGGATGATACTTCTTAAAGAGGAAGTTAGGGATGGGCTAAAGAACACATATATGGATTGAGCTAAGTTGACAATTAAACCGTTAGTCTAATCATACCAAAGTCAAACATAGATTTGACCCATGATGTCGAATTGGGCCTTTAAAAGGGATGAAACTGACCCATGTTAGTTAGGATAATATCATATATACCCCTAGTTTGAGTTTATTTAAGTTTCAAGATATAGAAGTGTTTGAAGGAAAATAACTAAGTTGATAAAGGATGACCATCAAATATTCTAATCTAAATTGCACAAAGAAATAAATAAGCTAAACCATCCATGTTCCTAAACTCTGATATATAAAAAAATTTAAAATTTAAAATTTTTATATTTAATCAACTGTACTGCCATATGGCACATAATTATGTCTCAGATGGATACCACCAATCCAGGCAACGCTGGCCACTTGATCAGAGTGTAAATTCTATTAGTCGAACCCCTTTAGCTTTTTCTTCAGGTTTATAAAAGATGAAAAAAGAAAATATAAACACATTTGTGTTTTTTTTTGGTAGGCAATCCTATTGTGAAGAAGAGTTTTGTTTCGATTGAATGAGAGATCTGCCACTGCTTAATCCACAAGTCTCATTGGTACTTTTAATTTTTCAATGCTTTTGTAATTGCAATAAAAGTATTGCTAGTGCGAAGAGTACACGTTATGAGTGTGACTCCATATTTTTAAAACTAGTATGATATAAATTTAGATTAAAAAGTGTATAGTTTATGGCTAAAAATTTGAAATCATATGCACTATATTGTTTTTCCATTATGAGCAATTAGAAACATTCTTATAAGTGTTTGGGTTCTATTTTATTCTAACTCTAGCAATAAAATCACAGATTATGAATGTAGCTCCATATTTTTGAAATCATTATGTACAATTTTCGATTGAAATGCATATAATCTATGGCTAAACATAGCAATTGTATGCACTTTATTTAATTTTGGAATTAATAAAGATCAATAATATCATAAATAGCTTCAAAACTTCGGAATTAGTAACTGTTGTAATGTAGGAGCTACTTTTTTTTTTTTCTTGATTTTCATGACTACGAATTTGTAGCTATTGCTATCACATGTAGTCTGGTTTTAATAAATCAAGAGACTAAATATAGGGAAACAAGGAAGATGATGGAGATTTATTCAACAAATCAATATACTGCCTATTGGAGATGGTACAGTGGAGGACAAATTCATTTGCCATTATGACAGGTTTGGAAAGTACAATGTCAAGTCAGGTTACAAGTTGTTGAGCTATGAGACGGAATAAAGCTGAAATGAGAACTAGAGACCAACTTCCACTTTTGGATGAAATACGGAAAGGAGTAAGGAAAATGAATTGGGGGCCAAAAGTTAAAAATTTTGTATAGAGAGCTCTGAAGAATAATATAGTGTTAAAAAATGGTTCATAATCGTGAATTGTTTATACTTTAGAGTTTCAATAAAGGATGTAAAGGAGCGAGCATTGTGAATTCTGAAGAAAGATTTAGGAAAAGAAACTGTGATTAAATCCAAATTCTTAGTCTTTAATTTTTTTGTTCATAAATTAATTTTAAATTGTGCTCTAAGACTCTAAGGATCTCACATATTGCCTATGTGTTGGGCGTGTGATTTAGGAAAAGAAACTGTGAAGCATTGTCTTTTGGGGTGTGTGTGACCATGCATATATATGACTTGGATTGGGAATTCTCTTGCAACTGGACCATATGGTAATGGTGACCATTTGCTAAGAAAGCAACAATTATGTTTTCTTAGTTGTCCGCCCCAATCGAACTAGAGCAATTTGAAATACAAGGAAGAGGATCCAAGAGAAGGCTGATCTGCTTAGCATGAAAGGTGGTCAAGGCTCAATTAGACGGGATTTGGATTTGTCTAACAAAAGATAGATTCCACCAGATAAGAACCAGGTTGAGGAGCCAATTTTGACCAAATAAAGAGGAAGGGCACCTGTGCAGTTGTGATTGGGGATGAAAAAGGGCAAATTAGAGATGATGAGCTTAGTTCTTTCCACTGCAACACCCCACTTTTCACAGAATGTCAGGCGTTGAGGAATGTTATCAGACTCACTATTAGCAGTCTAATGTTATAATTGAGACTGATGCCTTAGTGATGGCATCCTGTCTAAACCAAGAAAAGGATATTTCCACAGAGATTGTGGCAATAGTTACGATAATTGATAATTAATAACGGTTAGATATTAAATATTTAGTATAATTATAAATTATTATTATTATTATTATTATTATTATTATTATTATATATAAATTTACTAATAAAGATATATAAAATCTCAAAAAATCTAGTTGAGGATGTTTGTGCATCACTACCTTTAAGAAATGGACATATATCAACAGCTTCTGATTCCATCCCTAAAAAGCTATTATTACCTTAAGTTTTAAAAATTTAACTAAACGCATATGGTTCAGTTAATGAGGGTCAATTCTCTGATAGTTGTACTCATAAATTGTACCAAACATTCCCTATGTATCCAATACTCATCCTCTAACTCCTGAGAGATTGATCCAAAATGATGTGTCTCTATAGCTTAGTAATAGAATTCTCAGATAAAAAGAAAAAATAAAAAAAAAAACAAATATTGCTTTTAACATTGAACGCTTCCTATCACATTTCAGTCAGATTGGATGAGGAGGAGGAACCCATCAATCACATGCATGGACCAAATGGAAAGTTTGTGAAATGTGATCCAACCATAATAAATAAATAAATTTGGACTATTATTATTAGATAAAGCACTCATGAAAATCCTCAGCCATAATAAATAAACACAAAAGAATAGAAAAACAACTTTTATTGGTATTATTGATGATCTTGTTCTCCATTATAGCTTCTATTTCCTGTGTCCAAAAGCTATCAATATATCTTCAAGCACATCACTCTTCATAAAGACTATCGAGGAGTTTGCATTTCTATTGCAAATAGCTGATTTTGGGGGGGGAGGGGGGAGGGAATTAGAAGAATTTTTTCTAATTGATTATAGATTTTTAAATATTAATTTTAAAAGCTAAAAAAGTGAGAGCTAACATTTGAAGATTTTATTAGAAGTTATGGAATTATAATGAAAATGTAACTGAATTACTTTAATAAATAGATAAAAATATTTCTAAAAGCTAAAAAAGTGAGAGCTAGTTTAAAAAATAAAATCAGATTTGTACAATAGCAATACCAAACATGCTCCAAGTGAATAATCAAATATGCATCTAACATGATAGAGTAGAGGAGAAGGTCTAACATGAAAGAGAAGAGCCTGTCAGATTAGCCAAGGAGACTGCCTGACAATCAAAACAAGATCGTTCCATGCTACTAAAAAACACATCTTGGGAAGTTGCAGGCAAGTCATCCTTGGCTACCAAACGAGACTCTATCTCTTCATGTAAGGCTGTCTTCCTCACAATGCACTTGCCATGATCATAGACAGCTTAAATATATATTATTTGTATATATAGTGAAGAAGAGAAGACGTAGCATGAGAGAAACGAGCCTGTCGAGTTAGCCAAGGAGACTGCCTGAACACCCAACATGCATTGAGGTTAATTAACAACTGTGCTACTTATTTGCATGCAGTTTGCAACCTCATGAAATTATTCAAGGCGCAGGCAAGTCATCCTTGGCTACCAAACAAAGACTCATTATCTTCATGTTAAGTCACTCTTCTTCTTCTTCTTCTCTTGCTATGCCATTGATGGCCAATACAAATGTTTCCATATTTCCATTTATAGGCAACGAAAAAGGAAAGAAGAGACTGTCTCGTGTGCATCATTTTAGCTGAGTGAGAATTTCCAATGTAGTCAAATTCGTATCACCACATACATGACTAATTATTGTTTATGGACGACTGTCTCGTGTGCATCATTTTAGCTGCCCATACAGGAATATATTCTCGTTGTCCATTTGTTTACTACATGTCGTCTTTCCAGCTCAATGGTGGAGATGAGTGAGAATTTCCACAACCCAATTCCATAGTCGGTCTGGCACTGGTAAATTGGCACGTTACTTGGCCAACTTGTTATTGCCGTACCTCTACACTCTTCTTTCAAGGTGTCAGGTCAATGGCTGTGATTAGAATTAATTTTATAATATACCGATCATGAAAATAATTTTAATATCATTTAATTAAAAACTTATTGATATGTATCGATAGTTCTATTCAGTATTAGTGTTTGTGGCTTCAAATATAAGGTGAATTTTATGGTAAATTACGGTGATAGCAACATTGTATAAAATTTTAAGTTATATGTATAATTTATTAATTATTTATAATAAGTATATCAAAAATAAAAATTATTTAAAGTGATAAATATTTATACACACTAATAAAATTATTTACGATAACTTAATAGCAATACCATATATAATATTTACCTAAATTTCATTATATGCACTTCCTACTCTTCAAAGAAAAAATGAACACCATGGAGTTCATTTAAACATTAGGTAGTTCATTAGTATTTGGATTTCAATGCTGTTAGATATTTGGATGGCCCAGAAATGTGGGATTTTTAAAATATGAATCTCTTTAAGTATATAAGATTTGCACAAATGATCAATGGTAATTAAAATTTTCATTGTTATCAATTCATACCTCAATGATTATTCACATAAATATAAACTTATTTAGCTATCAGACTTAATTAAATTTTAAAACAAAATGACAGTGATTCCTTGCACAAATTATCAATTTTAGAAAGAATTTCTATTGTTTTTATCAATTTGTACGTCAATAATTTACATTACTAATCAATCATATTTTAAAAGAGCTGCCAAAGGAATCTCCTACAAATATATATTCCCAATATATAAATCTGTCTAGCATCTTTGAACTTTTCAAGATTTTTCTCAGTGCTCCTTTTTTAATATATATGGATTATATGTTTACTGATTAAAAAATACGTAAATTTTATTTTCTTTTTACAATTTTATCAGGAATCGTTTATTTTAATTCTTTTATTTATTAATTTATAATTTATAATTTTGTTGCTGACCTAAATTTTAAATAAAATTGCAAAATTATTGACACCACATGCCGCAAAAAGGATACTCAATTTATAAGTATTTAATTAAATAAAATACGTCAAGTTAATAGAAATAAATATGTCAAGTTTATAATAATTATGTATTAAAAATAATGACTTTTTTTATTAACTTAACATAGTTTGTTCAATTAAATTTTTTATATGGAATTTTGTTTTCCTAGTGCTGCATATAAATAATTTATTTTTCTTATGGTAATGAATTGCCATTCAAGATAATTTTTTAACAAAAAACCAAAGTTTTAAAATCAGATATGAGACTGAATCAACCTATTGGCTGATTTTTTGTTTAATTTGTGTAGTTCAATTGATCAATTTTTTATTTTAAAAAAATATACATAAATAATAATTTTAAAATTAAAAATATAATATGAAAAAATAATAAAAAAAATATTTTAATATCTAAACTTTGAGTAAAATAAGTAATTTAAAAAATTTTAAATTTAGATTGCACCAATTTAATTTACTTTTTCAATTTTGACCTATTTTTGTGATTTTCATTGATTATTATTAATCAATTTAAATACTGAACCGACTCAGATTATTAGCCAATTTCTAATTTTACCAATCTAATCTATCTATCCAATTCAGTTATGAAAAAATTGCAAAAAAAAAAAAAAAATCATGTGGTTGTTTTGTTTTTTTAATCATTAGTCTAGATTATATTAAGTAATATAACTTTTTTTTTTCTAAGTATTGAAGGGAAAGATTGCTGCTAATAAAAATTTGAAAGTTGACTGTTCCTATATAACATGACTCGTTATCCCTTTTTTTTTTCCCCTTAACTGAGCTAGGAAAAAAAAACTTGAGCAATAAATACAACTTATGTGTGCAACGTCACTTTTTTTTATCTTTATGTACAAAATTTCCAAAATCTAGCTGCAAAAATTTCGTACAAACAGCACACATAAATATATTTGTATAATGATTAAGATGATAATTGCAATTTATCAAGCAAATGAGCAACCAAATTGTTCACTAGGATGTTGGTTTAAATATGCTTCTCCCTTATGTTCTTATATTTAAATTTGTTAGAGGATGTAGCAAAGTAATTTTTTATGAATTCACTAAACTCAGCATAAATGTTTATTTGATTAGTTCAAGAAGCCAACATAGACAATCTCAAAGAACCCTCAATGCATTAAAAAAATAATGTTAATTATGCTCTGTGTGTTTCACAAAAAAAAATAATTCTTTTTTCTATTTAGCGTATTTAGAAAAATTAGTCAACAAAAATATTTTTATGATTAATGAGAAAATCAAGTCATTTTTAGAGAAAATGGCTTTCTCTTTTAAAAAGAAAGTCATTTTTTTAATTTTGATAAAATTATTTATATAAAAATAAATTATATAAACACAAATTCATTATTTTTATTAGAATTAGTAGATTTATTGGCTCAAAAAAACTAAATCTTTTCAAGTTTTGATAAAATTGGTCAATTCTTTTAATTTTGACAAACTTAGCTAAATCTAATAAAACTTTGATAAAATTGGTCAATCCTTTTAATTTTGGCAAAATGAATCAAAACTAATAAAATTTTAGCAAATCTAGCCCAAATTCAAATTGATCAAGATAAAATGATATATCACGTGACGTGGTGAATCAACTGACATTAATTTTATAAAAAAATTAGTAAAATTAATTAACATTAGTTACTAATATCAATTAATAATATTTTAACTCAATATTTTAAAATTAATTAAAATGTAATGATATATCACATGACATAGCAAATCAACTGACTTGAATTTTTATCAAAAAAATTAATAAAATCAATTAACATTAGATACTAATATCAATTAACATTGTTTTAGCTCAATATTTTAAAATTGATCAAGATAAAATGATATATCACATGATTTGACAAACCAACTAACATAAATTTTTATAAAAAAAAATTAATAAAAACAGTTAACATTAGTTACTAATATTAATTGACATTATTTTAATTTAATATTTTAACGCGATGCATCATCCTATTTTGATCGATTTGAATTTTAATTTAATTTATTAAAATTAAAAGAATTTATCAAGTTTATCAAAACTAAAAAACGTTTGGCTTTTTTGAGCCAATAAGCCTAACTAGTATTACCCACACAATTTTTTACTTCTAATATCTTTTTCATATTGAACAAGAATTAATAGTATAAATATGATCTAACTTTTACTATAATTTTATAATTAAAAAATAATATTTTAATATATTCAAAAAATATCTTTATGAGAAAGTATCTCCCAAAATATTTTTATAAATAAGTTATTTTTTGTGAAATTAATAAAATTTTAAGTTTATTGCCAAGGTTATAAATAGGCTGCACAAAGTTTTGGTAACATTAGAAATTTAAAAATTTTTAAAATTGTTCAAAGACTAAAAAATCAGTAATTCGAAAACCACCCCTTTTTTTTTAAAAAAGAAAAATCTAGAACCGTCCCCTTAGAGATTTGAAACAAATCAGGGGAGATTCAATTTTTTAAATGGAATGATTATAGAACAAATCCAAAATGTATTTCAGTTTCAAATATCGATTCAATAATTCTTGTAATATAAAATTTCTGAAATATAAAAAATATATGAACATAAATATTTTTCTACTATAAGAATGTATTTCTAAGTATCTAATAAAAACATATATAAATACAATATGAAATAAAAATATAAGTAATAACTTAATTGTTCAAATTAGCCAACAAGTTTCATAGTTCAAAATAGGCATAAACTTAATTGTTCAACTCAACAATATATTTTCATCATTCATAAATTGATCCATATGACTAACAATCATTCTTAGTTCTTAAATAAATAATTTTAGTTGAATAAATTTTTATATAATGTATAGATTGTATTTTTATCATTCATAAATCGCTCTATATCTATATTCATAAATTATCATTATTATTATTTAACTTATTAGGTAACAAATTTATGTAGCCATTACATGCTTACTTGAATATATTATTCAATTAATGTTACACAATACTAAGTCAAAATATATAAAATTAACTATTATTTTAGTCATTTAATTCAAAACAGTTTGAAATTGGTTAGATCTAATTATCAGCATAAATATTACATGAGATCTAGTCTCATCTCAAATTTATACATCGATCTAGTTCAGTAAGGTAATAAAAAAAAATCAATGAATATTTTTCAATTTTAAATACTTTCGATTCAATTATTTTGAGTATCATGTACAGTCCTAATTACAGGCAAGTCGAATGCGCTAATTGGTTAAAGGGGCATACGATACCATGAAGATGAAACACATCTTTCTTCACTATATCTTCATGGATGAACCTCTCTAACCTAATTAATGATCTTCCTTTTTCTAGCATTTTTCATTGCCTTTTCAATACTACAAGAAAAGGAAACATATTAATCACAAAAATGGGCATACGATACCATGAAGATGAAACACATCTTTCTTCACTATATCTTCATGGATGAACCTCTTTAACCTAATTAATGATCTTCTTTTTTCTAGCATTTTCCATTGCCTTTTCAACAGTATAAGAAAAGTAAACATATTAATGACAAAAATCTTGTAGACAGAGATACGTTGAAAAATTGGAGGGAAGAAAACACACTAAAGCATGATTCTCATGAACTTTTTTTTGGGTCCTTCACTTGTAGGGCACATGATTCTGAAGGATATATCTGTCCACTAGCCTAAAGATGCCTCTACTCCACTTGCAACCTAAAATATTAATTGAGTCAATTGCTTTATTTGTCAAACGTTTTAAAGCCCTTCGAATTGACGTTATTTGGGAGATTGCCTGTTAACATTTTTATTCCTTTTTTATTCTTTTGTGAATTGACTAAATGTTCGTCTATCTTACCAAATCTATTTTTGGATAACTAAGAATTTAAAACTCGGCTGGTCTTTAAATCCATTGACACGGAGATCATAAATTAGAAATCAAATTAGGAATAAATCAAGATTTAATCAAAATATATTTAATCAATAATTTAATATTATGTATTATATTAAACATGTATATGTTATAAATATATATGAATTTAGTAATAAATATGACACGTTTTGTAAATAAAAATTTCTGAAAAATAATAATTATAAAATATAAAATAAATATTTTAATTATTTAAAAATAATATGAATTGTTTATTATATAAAAAGTATATATTACAATATAATTAAAATAACACTAATTCAATTTCTATGTAATAATTTAAAAAATCATTTTAAATTACTATAATAATTTATTGTTTTTAAAAATAAATAAAATTATATTATGATCAATTTTACATAATAATTTATTAATTTTAAAATTTGAAAGTTGTAATTTTTGTAAAATTATAATAAATCTATTCAAAAATAAAATAAAATAAATTATTATATTAATTTGATGATCATTTAATAAATATAATTTTAAATTTTTAAAAATTAGTCTAAAAAATAAAAAAATCTAGGTCAATTTAGTTTGGGTTTACTAAATCATTGAATTTTAATTAGATTGGTCAGATTTTGATTGAATTTCTTCTATTTTCGCTTAAATATCAATTTGAATCAATTAAGGAGCTCAATTCTTGAGTTTTATGGTTTGATCAACAGGGGTGATCGGATATGAAAATATTGTAAATAACAGAACAAAAATAAATTATTTATATTAAAATTATGAAATTTACAATTTACTAGATAAAATAAAAGTATTCATATTAAAAATTTATAGGATCTACAATAAAAATTGAAATATTTCTCTTATTATTTTAGTCAAAAAAAGGCACATCCATTAAAACTATGAAATTTGTAACTATGGGTATAAACGTGTCAGGTTGAGTCAGTTTTAAATTTTTTTCGAATTTGACTTATAATTATTTTAGATTATAAGTCAAGTTAGGTCATCAAGTCAATATAAACAAAGAAATTCAAGTCATTTTTTGAGTTTTAGATCTAGTCACTTATTATTTTGACTTTTTTATAAAATAAAAAAATATTATTTTAATTTTAAACAAGTTTTAAATATTTAATAATTTAAATAAAGTCATTTGATTCAATCTGTGAATCGACAATTGACTTGTAAGTTAGATTATTCAAGTAAAATTTAATTCAAAATTTTTTAAATCATCTCAAATTTAGATAATTTTAGATTTTCTTCTACATTGGATCATATTCGAGTACTTTCAATCAATCGAGTTTAATTCAAATTTTCAAGTCAAAATAAAAAACAATTCTCTTATAATTCTAGCCTAAAAATATAACATTAATCAATGATATGATTCACTCTTACTTTGTTTTGGATATAGCAATTGATGAAGATAATGAGTGATCAAGAGAGGATTTACTAGGCTAAGATAATTAAAGACATCTAACTTGTTCTTAATTAATATTGACACTAAATTCATTATGCAAAGGTATATATGTGTACGTGTTCTTGATTAGTATTGACACTAAGTTCATTACACAAAGGTATATATGTATACAAAGATTTATGTATATTATAGATGAATTAAAAATAGATTTTCCATTATATCTATAAAAGAAAGACAAATAGAAAAGGACTTTTCTATTGCATCATCAAATATCAAGTAATAATTAACACTAAGAGCAAACCATATAAAGGAGATACGTTTTCATCTTTTAGGTTTTATTGGATGTCATACAAAAAAGAGATTGAACAATTATTGATAAAATTCATTCTAAAAGTTAGATAAAATCACTTTGATCGTTTGTAATTATATTGATTTGTCATGACGTGCATGTCAAGTATCAACCATGACTTTTAGATAGGAATCAAATCAATATAAATTAAATAGTTTAACTTATCTAATTGTTAATAACTAAGAAATTAATTAATAAATATGACTTATATTTATTGTCAAACAAGATAGGGAGCGTATAGGATCACATACAAATGGACAAAATGGGGGAATTAAAATGGATCAATTGGAGAGTTATCTTTGAATTAAGTAGTTATTATAAGTACTTAATAAGTATAATGATCAAAATATAACTTGACCACTTGACCGAATTCTCCTAATTAGATTAGAGATATTGGAGATCATATATGCTAAATGAAACCGTAGGATCGACTAACAACAAACACATAACAAGCATACATGCAAAAGGTATGTGAGTAATAACTAACTAAACAGAAGCCAATCTATTCCTCTCCCATTCAGCCTAGTGTGCCATACAGATTTCTACCAACTTGATTCGTGTGGATACATTATAGAGGCCATTCACCCTTGGAATTGAGTGATTGTGGTTTACTACAACCAAATTAGAAGATGTAAAGATTGAAGAAGTCATCACTCAAGGTATGGATATTTTTATCTTCTTTTCTAATTGTGAAATTGTCTAATCGATTTTAATAAAAATCTTTGGATTAGAAAATTCAAAATTTCGATTTCCTTATACTGCCATGCTTAGTATGAGACTTAACAAGGGATTTCTTATAGAATGTAGATGTAAATACTCAAAATCTATATAATTTTATATTTAGACCAACATGATCCATCATGTTTGTAGACCCAAATTATTCATGTTACATTGAATAGTTGACATTTAAAAAAAAAAAATTTCAAAAAGTGAGTTGTTGATAAAAATAAATATTAATCATTGATTTTGAATTGAGAGGATCTATAAATTAATGAGTTCACTTTTAGGTTATTTCCTTAGATATAATTTTCTTTCTTCAAGTTGTACTAATTTTTTTTTTTCAGTGTTTAAGGCTTAGTTTGTTTTTGTAGAAAATAACTTGTTAAAAAAATATTTTTCAAGTAAAATATTTTCTGAGCAATATATTTTCTAATGTTTGGTATACACTATAAATTAATATTAATTTTTTATTTATAAGATTATAACAAAATTTAGACATAAATATTTTATATTTATACCATTTATTGCTTAATATAAAAAATATATTAAAAATAAAATTTTTATGAGTTTCACCTATTATCGGTGACTACTGTCGGCCAACGATAACTAGTTATGAGTATCGATAATCAAGAATAACTAGTGATAATAAATATATATATTTATATGATTTATGTTTCATTTGGATGAGTATATTAAAATCCAAAACTGACTTTTTATTTTCAAAATGACAAATTATTTTCTTGTATTTTTTCTTTGATTAGAAAATTTTTTTTTATGAATTTATTTTCTTAAATGCAAAAAAGAGAGAAAAATATTTTTGAGAAACAAATAGAGCTTGAAGTTTTAAATATTTGAAGATATGCTCTTGTGTTTAGGGGTGAGCAAAACCAAACCGAACCAAAAAAATCGACCGAACCGAGTTAGTTTGGTTCAGTTCGGTTTGACCTTTTAATAAAATCGATTTATTATGCTATAATTTTAAAAAAATTTGGTTTTTAGTTTTCATTTCGGTTTTTTAGATAGAAAACCGAAAAAACCCAATTAACCGAATTAATAAATAAATCAAACTAATTTGAATCGAACTAAATTTAAAATACATGTAATTTAATTGAAACAAACCGAGTCGACCAAACTTTTATAAAATCGGTTCGGTTCGATTTATAGACACAAAAATTTTGGTTTATTTGGTTCGGTTTATTCAGTTTTTAAAAATTTCGGTTTAGTTCGGTTATAAATATAAAAAAATTCAATTTATTAAAATTTGACAAAAAAACCAAACCCAACCGACCGAATGCTCACCCCGACTTGTGTTTGATAACCTTGTATTTCTAAAATTTTTAATGTGAAAATGAATAAAAACGAGTTACATAATTTTAAAAAATATATATGTAATTTATTTAATAAAATATAACCAACTGATTTTGTACAAGGTTGTAAATGATCCCTTACCTAAGTGTTCCAAATTCAAATCCTATCAAAAGTATAACTACTTTTTATGGGAAAAATCATCCTCTCCCTACTAACAGAGAAATGCCCACCCCTACTTCTAAGTTCTATCTCCACTCACATCTATTCTATTTTTTTTGCCTGCAAATTATCGCTCAACTCACTGTTAGGCCTCTAGGCCCAAAGCAGTGTAATATGTCCAGTAAAACAGACACACTGCTCATGTCCAATTCATCTCTAATTGGGCATATAGGGCCTATTCAACAACCCCAACCAAAGATAAGGGAGGGAAAATAGCACATGCACATTCACCTGCTCTTTATCGCCAGCTGGACAAAAAAGTAACAATGTTTATCACGTGTCGAAACTGACCTGTCAACTGTCACCCCTATCTTTCTGCAACTGTAAATCTAATCTCTTAGCCTCTTTCCAGGCTTACCATGTGTCGGCTGCACTGCTCTCTTCTCTCGTCTTCCGTCACTTTCCCTTCAGGCAAACACATCATTTCATTCTTGATTTCTATATTATTATTTCCTTTTCCATGCCCCTATTATTTTTTTTGTAATTGTGAATTAGGCTTTCACTAAATTCAAACTCTTATTCTCATCATAGTCCTGAACAAGGTTTGGTTCTTTCTACGTGGGCCGTTCTTGGTTATGGAGGAGAAAGAGGAGGTGAATTCTTCAAATTCTCAATCAAGAACCACTTTCTTATGCGATTTCTGCAGCTCGAAACCTGCAGTATTGTACTGCGGAGCTGACTCAGCTAAGCTATGTTTGGTCTGCGACAAGAAAGTTCACTCTGCTAATCCTCTGTCTCTCAAGCATTTAAGGTCACTAATCTGTGAAAATTGCGGAGGTGAACCAGCTTCTTTTCAATGCTCAACTGATAATCTTGTTCTTTGTCACGGTTGTGATTGGAATTCCCTGGATGTCGTTAGTTCATCTGTTTTGTCGTCTCGAACTCCGATTCAAGGGTTCATGGGCTGCCCTCCGGCAGTTGAGCTTGCTTCTATATTTGGGTTTGATTTGAAATCAAAGAATTTAAGGAGTTCAGATTCTGGGTCTTGTTTATACCAGCCAAAAATGGTCAGGTTGCAAGATTTGGTGGTTCCTAGTGGTAATTCTTGCTCTAGTTTCGGCTCTTCTGCTTGTTTGAGCTATGGAAAGCTTAGGAGAGAAATGCATGACCAATTGGTGGAGAAGGGAAGGAGAGAAATGGTGAGAGTTGAAGGAGATGGAGAAGAACTAGGGCCTGAAACGCCAAGGAGATGTGCACAGCAGGGGCATTTGAAGAGTATGGAAATGGAGAATGTGGAGGATGAGGAAAATAGGGTTCACCAAAAAATGCCATTTACTTCTCTACTTATGTTTCCAAATCTTGAAGATGATGTAAAAGATAGTGATGTTGTAGCTGAAGGAGATCTTTTATGGGATTGTAATACTGCATATCAGGCTGCTCAGGTTAGTACTTAAAATGCAGTAATGTTCTTTTTCTTGAATTGCTATTATTGATGTTCTTTTCCTAGCTTTTCAGGTATGGGATTTTCAGATTGGGAAAACAAGAGATTGTGCAGAACCTGGTCCAGAAGAAGAAGCAGGATGTGAGGGAAAAGATCCTGGTTTTAGCCTTAGGACCAAGAACTATCACAACCTTACTAAAGAAGCTGCTTTTAAGACAAGAAACATGTTGGATGACGCTTATGCAGTGAGCTGCTCTGGGCAATTTGAGGATGCAGTGTCGAAGAATGTAAGTGATTCGCTACTGCTGCCTGATTTAATCAGTTAATTTCATCCTGGTTTGTATATTAATCAATATCCAAAAATAACTGTGGGACTATGGAGGAAATATAAAGTTTATTCCACTATATGGCGCAAAACTATTGGAGTCATTTTCAGATAGTGAGATAGCTAGTTCAAGATCAAGTCGGAGTCTAATTAACCAAAGAAAATACTAATATTTGATGTAAATTCTGTAATAGGGACATAAAACTTCTGAACCATTAATATCTCAAAAGCAATTAGGATAACTGTGGAGCATCCATCTGGATTAGTTATTATAGCTTGGCCACCGTTTGGAGGGATTCTCTTGATGGGAAAGAAACTTTTCTACATAGCTTTTTGGCAAAAGGGATTTGAAGTTTTATTGTTCCTTGTTCTATATCAAATTGTAAAAAGCTTCTTTGAATTAAGGAATTCAGCAACATCGTTCTTGGATAAGAACTATATAGACTTGTCCTATTTGCTTTTGAGGATGAGGAAAATAATGATTTGCAAGGCTAAGATTAAGTTGCACTTCATGGCGTATATATTGTGTCAAAAATTTAAGTTGTAAACCTCTTGTTCCTTCATATATATGGAATGATACTTAGGCTTGAAAATATTAAAAGAGGAAGAAAAAATGGAATTGGGGTTCTATTCAAGATTTTCATGTCTTTCCCTCTGCAAGTTAAAATTGTATGAATGACATCCAGACTTAAACTACTGCAATATACAGTCTTCATACATTAGATTTGCTCTTATATATGGGACCATCAGGGGGTGCGGAGTAGTGCAAAACTAAAATGCACCAAAGAATCCAGTGCACTTGCTGATAATTGGCTAGATATTTCACGTTTATCATTTGATTTATGTTGCTTTTGCACATTTCACTTCAACATATATACAGAAAGTAAAGACTTCTATTGGTTGGTTTTGTTGCTGCTGGTGCCTAGATGTGAAATCAGCAATAAAATGGCTTTACCAGTCTATATATATTGGCAATATATCTTATTCTTTTATATGTTAATCGTGTCCTTAATTACTTATAAAATTCAGGGTTGCTCGAATCAGCAATCCTCAATGGATACAGCAAGAAAAGAGGAAAGCGAAAATCCATCACTAATGGAACAATCAACAGAATCCATCCTTGTCAAGGCCGACATAGGCAATATCCTCAGACATGTCCAGGTAGTGGAGAACCCTCTTCCGTCTTGGACTGGAAGTACGGATGGGATGAGACTAAATGTTGACATGGAACTTTTTGCGCAGAACAGAGGCAATGCCATGTTACGCTACAAGGAGAAGAAGAAAACTCGAAGGTATAGTACTTAACCTTATTGCTTATTTTCTTGGCTTCCAAACAACTCAAACTTGTCAAGTTCATGTCTGCTTTGGATGATATGATATCCTGTGAACAGATATGATAAGCGCATCCGGTATGAATCAAGGAAGGCCAGGGCTGAATCAAGGAAGCGAGTGAAAGGTCGCTTTGTGAAGGCAAGTGAAAATATTGCTAAGTGACAGCAGAATGTTCATACAGAATTTGTATATATTTGATGTCTTTCCACTATAATATGTAAACCACATAACTGAGGATTGATTTCCCTGAATTTTGTATATATTTGAGATTTTGTATCAAGTTGTTGAGCTCAAAATCCAATTGGGGATTTATTTTCATGGTTGAATTGTTCTATTTACTTTATGAATCAGCAACAGAGGTGCTAAGGAAAGTAACTTTTTGGATTATATTCTTGGAATTTACTCAATACATCTCCTTTTTTACTTAATTTTTAAGTTGCATATACAAAGTTTTAGGTGATTACTAACAAGCTTTGATTTAGTGGTAAGATTTTGTTATTTTTGAATTTGAATTTCAATCGAAATTAAAATTTTAAAATATACCTACGTGACTTTTGCAATTAATAATATCTCTTTTCGTTTTGTTCATGGGTAATAATGTCTTTAGAAAAATACATAAAATAAATACTAAGAAACAATTCAATTGAATTTTTGGTTAATTGCTGCTTAGTTGTTAGTAGGCGAAGGGAAAAATTATATAAATTTCCATTAAAGAGTAGGTGAAAGGAGAAATTATATAAATTTCTATTAAAAAGAGCTTCACCACAGCGAGGATTGAATTTGGATCTTGATGATCCCGGGACATCACCTTAGCCACTAGAACAAAATCATTTGCAATTGGGTCTATTCAGTCAAGAACTAGTCAAATATAGATTAAAAAAAAAAATAGAAATCTAAGACCATGATAGTATTTTAAGGTGAAAATTAATTACAAATTTACAACATAATTTAGATAAACTAAACATTGTTAAAATAATTTGTCAATGGAGGAGTTATTGAATAAAATATAAAATTCACTCAATGAAGTAATTAGATGAATATTTTTCGAATTGTGTCGGCACAGGACTTAACTTGGCATTCGAGTCCGAGGCACACGGCCATAACGCCATGGCAATCTGCATACCGAGTATAAATGCAGCATAGAGGAGTGTAAATGTATCATCACCAGCTAAAGTGGAACAACTTTGATTCACATGGAAGTTTAGTGTGTGCCAATATAAAATTGTTGTAGAATCAATTATTGCGGATAAAAGTTTAAATAAAATTGAGAGATTATGAGTTTGAAAAATAAAAATATATAATAATTATTAACTGTTTATCTTTTCATTAATTATTAATTATTTTTGGGAAAAAAAAAAGATCTGTTTTAGTAATAGAAAACCCTATAAAATCAGATGAGGCAATGCCTCGTTTAACCTTGGATTGAAGTGATATTATCCAATCTCTGTCCATCAATGTTTTTAAAATTAGATTGAAAATAAAATCGATAGGTTGATTGATTTTCGATTTAATTAGATTAATCAATCCAATTTAGTAAGTTAAAATTTTTAAAAATATATATAAATAACATTTAAAAATAATTGAAAAATTAAGAAACTATAACATGATAAAATAATGAAAAATATTTATAATATTTAAAATTTAAGTCAAATAACGTTATTTTAGAAATTTTTAAAATTTTCACAAAAACAATGTAATTTTAAATTGAATCAATTTGTTCTAATTTTTTTATTTTAATTGATTTTCTTAATTTTAATTAATTTTTTATTGTCTAATTTTAATATTAAACCAAATTGAATCATTTATTAATTCTCAAATCTGAGCCCAAAGCCCCACATGAGATAATTACTGTGTAACAATTAAACTAGGTACAATCGTGTGGTTTGGCATAGCTAATTAAAGGATGAACATTCTGAAATACTGTCATATCCATGAACCAGGCTGTCCATCTCTTCTATAGGACACTGGTAAATAAATTCATTTTTTTATCTGGGTACCATATAATGCTTGTAGGAAGCAGTCAGATTTGTTACAAAAACCTTGGCGTGATTGGCGCCAGATCCATGGACAGCTCCTGCACCTTTGGATTAAATATCATTTGACTCTAAAAACAAGGAGCAAAGGTACAGAAGCAAATCAACTTGCCTGTGTATGAGTGGATGGATTTAGCGCTCATTGTACTCATTCACATACATGCATAAATGGATTTTGATTTTAATCGTGAGTATGGACGGAGATGCTGAGTTTTGCCTTGTAAGTAGCTAGGCAGCTCAGGCTCTGTGCACACAGTCCACTTTTAAACAACATTTCCTGCTCTTTCTGATGTGCAAGCAGGCTGCCATTTGGCTGGTAGACTAATAGCCAATGATCAGATTTTGCGTAACCTTTCCATAAAATCAAGATTTAAAATCTGACATTTTCTCTTTTGTTTAAGAATTTCTAACCAACCATAAATACCAATATGCAAATAGCCTTTAACGGTTCAATCAAGACATGCCCATCTAAGCATACCAAGCTATGAACCCTCAACTGGTCCCTACCAAGTTGTGCAGAAATATTTATAACATTACTGGGTTTCCACTTCCATTTTAATATATTTTTTCTTTATACACTACACAGTTGTAAATAATTCTCTTCAGTTCTCATTGGATCAGTGGAAACTCCGATTATATAACGATGGATGAGAACTTATTAAAGCAACCTTAGAATGCAGATGCATAATTTTGATGGTAAATTGCATATTTAAAACGAAAATATTAAGTATTTAAATTTTTAAATTTATTTGGTAACTCTTGATATTTCAACTATTTTTTTATAATTTTTATTAAGAATTTAATTTTAAAAAACCAATTAATTTAACAAGTACAAAAATTTTAATCTAATATACTGTTAAGTAATTAAAAACTCAATTATTATATTTCATTCATTCATATATCATTTATTCACTATCATTATCATCTCTATTATCACCGCCCATTACCTTCACTCCATTATTACCACCATCACCCCATTTATCATTCTAACCATCATCCTTGCTACAATTATTATCATCACATAACTATCACTACCATAACAACAATTGCAACTATTACCATTTCAAATCACTTCTACAACCATCACCATCATCCACATCATCTCTACTATAATTATTTATTATCATTACTACTAACTATTATAACTATCAATGCTACTCCAATCACAATCATTATCATTACTAATAAAATTACCGTGTTTATCATTATTCTAATTATTTATAAATTTACTTAATTCAATTTTTTAATTTAAATTTAGCATTTAAAATTTAACAACAATTGAGCTTTTAAAATATTTAATATTAAATGATTTAATTTTATTATGAAAATTATTTAGTTTTTAAATAATTTTTTATTTTATCAAACACCATTGTGTATAACCTTTAAATTACAAGTCAATAAGTTAAAAGCTATTATGTTTCATTCACTTTTATAATAATATCAATCAATTTCAACATGTAAATAATGCCCTCATAAGCTGTTATGTTTCACTAAACAAATGCTAGTCACTAAATTCAAAGCCATGTGCATACGTGCCAATCTAACGTAGAGAAAAATCAATGCATCGGATTTTTAACAGCTGAGATTAAACATTAAAATTGAAACCAATCCATCATTACCTAAAGCTTAACTTGGATTAAACAAATAATACTAATTCATGAAGATGGCCAAATTTCAAACACCTCCTTTAACTACGCAGAGACTTCTACGACTCCACCATGTGAGCTCTGTCTCGGTCACCGAGCTTCCCACTCCCATCCCAGATTCCTCTCTCTCTCTCTCTCTCTTATTGATACATATCACCATTTCTAAATGCATCTTCGAACCTTCATTCCTCTCTTTCCTCTGCACCACCCAGTAAGTCATTTTCATTTGATCAATGATTTATTCTTTTCTCTGTATAGTATATGGATATATTTTTATTATTAACCATGAATTATCTTCTTGCTTTCTTTTTCCATGATCATTAATGGGTCCTAATCATTTTCATTTGTCAACCCATTATTTATCAATTAATGCTCTCTTGCATCTCCATTATTTTTATATGTTATTGTTTTCTCTCTTTAATGCATGATGCTTCCATTATTTGTCTTGTACAGCTATGTCTTGTTATTGCTCAACTCTATCTCCGTAAGTTTACTCAATTATAGAATGTTACTTACATGATATGTTCTTGGTGCAAGAAAAAAGGATGGGGTGCACTGCTTCTATGTCTGCAATAGGGAGGCGAAAGAAGAAGCCATGTATTCCAGAAGTAGTAGTATATGTTCCTTTAATGCGAATACCAGCACACTCTGATCTTCAAAGGGTCCTTAAAGGCTTAATTCCTCGAGATCTTGCCGATAGGTTGGCCTGTCTTCGCAATCAGATTAGTTTAGTAGCAGAGGATACTGGTCTGGGTTCATAAATCCTAATGTTTCTTTTTTTTTTTTGGTTGCTGAGAAATCTGCTAATGAAGAAAAATAATTACGGGATTGTAGGTGGATCAGCTATAACTGAATTATATCGAGCATTAGAAGAGTATTTGGCTCTTCTTGTTGGACTTACTAAGAAAGGTACTGCAATTTTTTTTTTTTAATTTTACATCTGCATATCTTATTCTAAATTTTAGTGAATTGTGTGTATATTTTGAAGAAAATGGCCTTGAGGACTTGGTGAAATTCAAGTGGAAAAGTTTAGAAGATGGGAAACATGTAAGGCTAGGAAAAGGGAGTCGTTTCAATAACAGTAGAATTGTCTATGCATACTCATAGATTGGTAATTTTTATTGGATTGTAATTGAGCAGGAAAGCCCTGTGTCAAACTCCTGGTTTGAATTACTATCTGTTGTCCATATGATGGCAGTGCTGACTTTGTCAGAAGCGAACTCACTGATGATCCCCAAGGATCTGTCTGGTTCAGGCATAAGAGTTGTCTCTTCAGGTTCATATTCTTTGTCCTTAATATTTTATATATGTTTGATCTAGAATTCTTTATGGACACAACTAAAGGCATGTGTATGTAGTCCAGATTGCAAGAGGGATGCTGTTAATTTATTGCTAAAGGCAGCAGGATACTTGGACTTCTGCGTTCGGGAAGTATTGCTTTACATTCCACTAGATATTAAGTACGTAAAGAGATTCACAATGTTGGGGGTTTTCCTGAAACTGTGAATAATCAATGTTTGTTATTATTATTTTTTTCGTTAAACTGTATACGTTCATAGGAAAAGGTTTTCAAAAGACTTGCATGATGGCGTGCTCAAGGCCATAACCATTCAAGCACTTGGCCAGGTGTGTACTACTCAATGAATGCAATTTTTGTAAATTTCATAATGTGCATAAACCTTAGAAAGTTTATCAATGTGTATTATTGAAATGAAAAGGTTGATATTAGATGATAAATTTCTTCTTTTACTAAAATTTGATGCATTGCGTTGTTTGTGATCATCTTGTGCATCCGTACCTTTGATTGGATTGCAAGTACATAGCCACGTAATCAGTTTCCATCAAAAGGGAAGTCATACTATACAAATAATAATCAATAAAAGAAAAAAGAAATGATATTTAAGCTGTGGAAACTGATATTGTAGACAAATTCAGGGAACTGAAATTCAACTTGGTTTAGCTGTTGAAAGTCAGAAGGCGACGTTATCAGTAAAGAGGAGGTTGGCATGTGAACAGCTAATGTATTTCAGTCAGGTATGTTCTTTGCCCTCTCGAAACTTGAATTCACTTTGCGTAGATATTACCAACGAAATGACGAAATGAAACAAATACATTTATTATTTCTCATGGTTTAGTGTTGTTGTTCTATGCTTGTTTAGGCTTATCAATGCCTGTCAGGATGTGACACGAATGATGAACATGGAAAGAAGCATCTCTGGTTCATCAAGTGGAAGTTCCTCGAATCAAAGGTTTGTGCAATCAATTTTATACTGATCAGGTTGCTGCATTTTAGCCAAAATTTGGACCTCTTAAATAGTTCTGATTATTTCATATGATATCCATAATTAGGCAGCAGCTTACTACTACCATGGCCTGATCCTTGACAAGGGTAATGAACCGGCCTGTCACATTAGTGCTGTATGTTGTTTCCTTGCTGCAGAAGAACTTCTATCAGAAAGCAAGAAGGTTTGCTTAAGCTTTTGCCTTGCAACTCCTGTGACCAGGTTGGTATTAGAATTGTTTTTCTGTCAAACAGGGTTAGGAAATGATCTATATTGCTTTACTGTGATCCTTGAATGTTTTGTTTTCTTATGTCTTTCTTTTTGGTCTTGACAAAGGTCTCCTCCATTGTGGGGTGCTATGAAGCACTTGCATCAGAAAATTCCTGAAGTTGCTTCAAGGAAATCTCAAATGTATGGCTACCTATTAGAAGAAGATAAGTATGTACTTTTCTACTTAAATCTCATACTCTAGCTACTCAATTTCATTCTATCCCTCTAAATGATGAACTCCGAAATTTTTTAAGTACATTTCTTATATACAATGATAATGGCGCATGCAGGGGTTTACAAGCATTGCCTGACCTGCCAGATTTCCAACTGTCATTACAACCTGACGACTATGTATTACCTGAAATAGATGAGGCATGGAATAGAGAAACGTGGGAAATCCAGAGCCAGTCCTTAAAGGAGCACCTCAAAGATTGTGAAGATGAGATTGAAACTGAATAGAAACCATTGTATCATGATGCATATTACATTACATCGGTGCCTTCTCTTTGTCCTTTGAACTTGATTAGCTGATATATGACCATAGATAGAAACAAGATATGGGTCTTGAACCGTGTCCTGCAATATATATTCCCAAATCTATGTACATCAGTTTTAGTTTGCGACTACATATGCATGACCATCATCTGAGTTAAGGCTATACATCTTGAAATCAAGTGTTCTGTTTTGATGCAAAACAAAACTACGAGTCAGGAATTTTCTTGAATGTTTCATAATGCTGGAAAAATTTCTTAATATTGAAACAACACAGCTTCCAAGCAAAAACAAGAAAAAATGGCCATAGCCTCTCTAAGCATTGCAAATTTCTTAATATGATCACAAAGCTTGGCATAAAGGAAAATGCTATGAATAGGATGGATGTGCAACTAAGGCTAGATGCTTGGGTCTCGTTTGGTTTGGTTAGTTTTCACTAAAATGGAATTAATTGATTGTTTAAAAATTAACCGAATAGAAATTTTGATTAAGCTGAGTGCATTTGGATTAGTTTGGTTGGGAAAAAAACAAGGGTAATTGTGTACTAAATTTAAACATAATGATATGACTAGACTCTCGATAAATAATTAAAAATTTAAGCATCGTCAAAATAATTAGAACTAACTATTTAGTTACTTAGATTTTGACCATATTTATTTGGGAGAAGGGAAATTTAATTATCTTTTCTATATTAATTTCTCTTTACTTTTTATTTATTACAGTAACATGTGATATAAGTTAAATGATATTATTATTATATTTTTTAACTGTAAAAAAAATTTATATTTTAAATTATATCATTTTAAAGAGTACAATGAAAATAAAGAAGGAAAATATAATATCGATAAGGATATCTAACATTACTCATTGGAATAATTACTATAAAATCTTAATATTTGTCATATATAACTAATTCATCTCTTATTTTTTAAAATTATTCCGAATTATCTTTATATTTACTTTATCACGTTAATAGTCTATCTATTGTTTAAAATGAATATATATCATTAATAAAAAAAATCTGATCAATATAAAAAAAGAATATGATCAAAATAAACTTTTTATTTATTTTAGTGAAGATATTAGTGTTGCCCTTCTTTTCCCATCTTCCTCACTCAATGCTACCTAAACTCAGCTAACCAAATGCCAGCAAAGCTCTAACGAAAACCCCTTTGCCTGTCTAATCGAATTAACGACAAATACCCCATAGAAGTTCCTCCGATCTCCATCTAAGAGCTTTGCCCTTCTATTCTCATCTTCTTCACTCAATGCTACCTAACATCAGCCAACCAAATGCCAGCAAAGCTCTAACGAAAACCACTTGGACTGTTTGATCGAATTAATGACAAATACCCCATAGAAGTCCTTCCGATCTCCATCTAAGAAATCCAAACAAACTTCTCCTTCTTTGACAACTCTCACTCCTCAAACCACACAGGCAGTTGACCCTCCTCATTGATCCTCTCGCCGCTCATCACTTCAGCTTGACCAAAACCCAATTACCCAACTCCAAAAATCCACAAGGATTCTTCGTCTCTTAAAGAAACCCACCAAAAATATGTTACTACCGTAGAAAGCAAGAGATGTGATGAATCTGCAAATTCCCCGAATTCTAGGGCTAAATTGCTGGAGGTTGAGGTTTCATTTTCTCTTGTTTCACCACATCCATTAAAGACTAAGAAGAGGAGGAGAAGGGCTGAAGAGAAAGAGAGGAAAGTGATAACAAGAGCAATGGCGTCCAACAATGGGAAGTGCAAAAAACAGAGAAATAAGAAGAGAGTTTATTATAAGAAAGTGGGGTATGATGGGGGTGAATTTGAGATAGGAAACGATGTGTATGTAAAGAGGACAGAGGATGCCGGCTCTGATGATGAGGAACCGAAAGTGGAGGAATGTAGGGTGTGCTTCAAAGCAGGGAAAGCTATAATGATTGAATGCGATGGTTGTTTAGGTGGTTTTCATTTGAAATGCCTGAAGCCTCGTTTGAAGAAGGTTCTAAAAGAGGATTGGATCTGTAGGTTCTGCCAGGCTATAAAATTGGGGAAGGAGGATTTGTAGGTACTGCCAGGCTATGAAATCGGAGAAGGAGGTTCAGTTGCTAATGAAAAATGAGAAAGGAAATTGGCGGTATGAGATGAAAATGTAAGATGAAAGTGAGGATATTATTGAAATTTTACATAAGTTTAATAAGAAATAAAAAGAATGACTATTTAGTGGAAAGTGATAAACTTGAGATATAATTTATTATAATTTTTTAAAGTGAGAAATTATGTAATTAAATATTATAAATGTCACAATTTATATTAATTATCCATATTTATTTGATTTATTAATTTAATGTATAATGTGTGAAAGCTTTCAATGAAAGTGTTTTTGTATTTTAAAACATTTTTTAAAAAAAATTCTCTAAAATTTGTTCAAAACATTTTAAATGCATTTCTGCAATTTTAAAAACACGTTTTCGCTTTAAATATATATTTCTTTTCACCTATTAATTTTATTTATAAAATTTATAGACAATTCATATTTATTTTTTAAAATATTTGATTGATTATTATCTCATTTAATATCTTTTATAATTAATATTAATTTAAATAATTATTTTTAATATTATTTTTGTATTACTTCAATATTTATTATATGTAAAAATATATTTATAAATATATCTCTATATTTTTTTTATATTTATATATTTTATTTTTTATATTTTCAAAAAATATCATTTTTTCGTTTTTCATTTTCATGTTATCTAGAAGATAAACTATCGATATCAATCAAAACTTAAATAATAAAGAAAATGATTATATTGCGAAGTGACACAATAAACCATAAGAAAAGTAAATCGTTATCACAAGTAAACAGATACTTAAATCAAATGTCCGTAATATAGCGGAAGCTATTTAACCAAAAGAACCATCACCTTTTACCCTATCTAAAACTTAATATGATTTACTACTTATGTAACACTAACGTCATTATAGACGTATATGTAGAAATAGTAGCAAACAATAAAACGCCCCTTTTTCTCTGTGTCCTCTTTCCCTGAGGGGGTCAGCCAGTAGGTGAAGTCATGAATTTGTGGGCATAAAAAGCGGTGAGTGCAATGTAGCAAAAGAAAGCAAGGTAAGATAAGACGACTGATACTAGGAGTTGGTTGCAGAATTGGGACACATAATCGCAAACAGCAGCCCAAGCCATCTGTTTTTCTCCGTAGCGACCCACATAGCCTACTGCTGTTGCTGCTGCACAACCAGATGTCAGCAGCAGCATCATCACCTGCAGTTCGTACAGTTTAATTAAATTTCAACTATTTAATTCGTAAGAGGATATTCAGACCAAAATTTTTAAGATGTCAGAGTTTAAATCTTTGAAACTGCTGTAATTTTTGTTTTGCCTTCTCAAAATGAGAGAAATGAACATTAGCAAATAATAAATAATTAAATAAATTTAAAATTATGATGTTATAATTAGTATAATTTTAAATATTTAAATAATATTTTTTCATATAATTATTTCTTGTTTCTAATAATTTTTATTTTAATAAAATTATTATAAATAATTAATAAATTTTATTTTATATATATATATATCCGCAAAGTTTAGTTTTTTTTTTTTTAAACGATACATTATAGTTTTAAATTTCCCTAAGGGAGCTCCTATTTTCACAACCCTATTTATTAGGGCACAACCACTGTAATAAAAATAAATTACATAGACAAACATACCTCATGTAAATTTTTTACAAGTCAAGTAAAGTTTTCTATTTACTATTATCTAAAAAAACTCCAATTTAATATTATTTGTATTTTTATAACCTATGTATCTTCCTTTTCCTTTCTCATCCATACCTCTCCCGTAGCAATCCATTTAATTTATAGGACTATGCCAAAGTATTAGTAAATAGCACTATGTTTGGTTAAATGATTATTGAGGAGGGAGATTACATTATTAAAATTTAAATTATGACGTCCACTTCTAGATAGTCTCATCTTACTGTTAGGTTAAGTCACGAATGACATATATGGTAAGTGTTAGATTTAGTAATCTCAAAAACTAGCTAATCTATGAATTTAGTCCTATTTGAAACTTAGTTCCCACGCCTTTAACAATCTATCTCTAATTACTAATTTCATGATTTATAAAATCTTAATCTTTAATATAGTCTTAATTTTTTATTATATTTCTTAAAATGATCTTAATTTATTTCTCAATTGTCTACAGTTATATTGTCATTTACTCTAAGAAGAAAAAGCCCTCCTACTAATATGAAAAAACTCTCCTTCTAATATAACAAAATAAAGATCAATTAGGAAAATAATAAATAATTAGCTATAAAGGAAAAAATTATCTTTTAAAGTAACTTTATTATTATTCTATTTAATTTAATTTTTTAAAAATTTTATTTGAGTTCTAAAATAAATTATGTGATAATAATTAACATAAAAAGATTATATTATAAAATTAATTAATACCTAGGAATGGTGATTCAAACCATAGTCGATAAAGACTAGATAAAAAATGAGAAAACCTTTTTAACAAAAAAAAATTGAGAAATATAATTTTTATATGCAGGGCAAAGAAAATTTAAGTAATTTGAGTATTTTCATAATTTATCTCCTTAATTAAGTTATCCTACCAAATATAGGATTACAAAAAAAATAGGATTAACTAATATTAAAGTTAAAATATTTATACCAAACAAAGTTTAATATATGTAATTTTATGACTTCACTAAATTTATGCTTAAGACTAATACAAAAGATTATAAATCCATGAACAATATAGGTTAAAAAGATTTTAAAAAATCTATTCAATTATCTAAAAATAAACTGGAAATTGGAATTTTTATATCAAAAGTTCTCATCCCATGTTCAAAGTGACTAAATGCAAAAATTTAAGATCTTGACCTAATCTAAGAAATGTTTACTAGCATGTAAACATTTTCCTTTGCCCCTTTTGCCTTCCTAAGTTAGTTGGCAAACGGTCTGATTAGCAATGTTTTTAAAATTGGATCGATCGTTGAACCTATCAGTACATTGATTCACAATTTAGCGATTTGATCAATTTGATCAGTCTAATTTAATTGATGTAATAATAAATAAAATTTAAAATTTTATTAAAATAGCTTTTTAAAATTCAGACAAATATTAAAATATATAAAAATAATTATAATAATTAAAAATAAAATAATAATATTAAAAGTTTTCAAAACATTGCTAATTAGCAGGTAGGTGAGAAAAATAAATTTTTAGATTGTACATGATGCTAACTTTGTTCATTGCAGAATATATATATATATATATATATATATATATATATATATATATATATATATATATATATATATAAAAAAATAAGAAAATCTAAA
>CATIWR010067787.1:0-12468 GCA_949677035.1 Omphalea diandra | reverse complement strand
ACCACACAGGCTATTAAATATTATCACCACACAAGCTATAAATATTATCGCCACATAGGCTATTAAATATTATCGCCACACAGACTATTAAATATTATCAACATCTCATGAAAATAAATAAATTAAGAATATAACAATCTTTCATCATGTATTCCACAATATCATCACATTAAATAACATTTCATTCCATTGAGTATAAGTTCATGGTATTTAACCAATCATACATATAGTACCGTTAGCTATTTACTTACCTCATCCTTCAAGCTCATTTAGCCGTGAATGGTCCCAGCTTATTCCCACTATTATCCTCAATGCCTCGAGGAATTATTTCAATACACCAATACAATTCATAATGATAAAGCAAGATTTTCATTTTGTTATGCCACTATGACATGATTCATGCAAGTGGACCTAGTATTTATTCATATTTTCCTTATATGGCAGCCTCAGCTTGCTATACTCTCATAGCAATAACTCTAGATATACTCATCCAATTTACCTGATTATTTTTTTCAAATAAATTGGACACATAATGATACAACATATTCAAATTTCATGCCAATATTAGACACATAGAAAATGTGGTGTACTTTTTAAATTTGTCCCTATTATAGTGTCATCTCAGTCTGAGTAGGTCTTACACTTTTAGGTGTATCTCAAATTGTACAAATCCAATTGCAATAATAATCTACCACCAATTACAAAACATATAAAGAAACATTTTTCATGTTTTACTCTTTGTCTAATTCAGTCTACAAAGTCACCAAAACAAAGGACCAATTCTCAAGGTAAGCAGGTTTGTAACATGATGACAACCAGTCAAGATGAAGGGACCATATCTCAACAGCCTTGCTGGATTTGGCAACAATATTTCACAGGCATGTATATCAGACATAAATCTACAAATTTCAAGTTTATACCATCAACAAATTATAAATTTATGGCCATCAAATGCTTGGAAAACATATTCAAAAGAAATGTGAGGTTTCATCCTGATACAGAGTTAGTCCCAATCAATGAGCCATATCTCTTTCCACACAGCAAATCAATCAAAACTGATTTACAGGTATTTAGAGAGGACATAACCCTACAAATTTTATGTTTTACACATTGTCAAAATCAGAACATAAGGCCATCAAAATATAAGAAACCAAAGATTAAGATAATCTCGGTTTGGATTTGACCCAGTTCTACTAAAGGAATCATATCTCCTCACACACACAAAATAAAGCAATACTGTTTCATAGGTATTTATATGAGACATAAAGCTACAACTTTCATATTTTGAACTTTCCATAATTCCTCTTATAGGGTTATGAAATCATGGTTACAAAATCCTGCTCTAAGAGCATAATACAACACAAACAGCTCTAGTTCTCTTGGATTCAACTTCCATCCAAGAGCTCTACCTCAATTGCTCCATAATTCTCACTAACCATGCATGATTAATATTTCATGAGAGGTTAATTTTGGGTGAGAAGAAGATAAATTAACTTACCTATTATCCCAAAATTAGAAAACCTTAGGCAGCTCACTATTATCCCTCTCTTCTTCTTCTTCTTCTTCGCTCTCTCTCACTCTCTTTCTGCAATACCTCATGACTTACCCCTCAATTCTGCCCTAATTAGCTGATATAAACTTATTATAATAATATGAAATCATGGTGCTTCATTTTCATTGGTTGGAAGGTCACTTTTCCTCTTTTAGTCCCTCTTCTTCAGTCCTTAAGCATCTTCATTCATCTCTTAATCCCTAAATGCTCCTTATACTCTTAAATAAGCTCTATAACACCATTATCTATGATGATATAACATGCATGCAACATAAGACAATTTGCCATACAACTATACAAACACTACATATATGTTCAAATGTCCTAGATATAATGGTGCAAGCGTCATTGTCATGCTTCTACAAATCGCATGACTAAATGATCATTTATCCAATGCATATGTTCATATGGGATTTCATATCATTTATGCAATGAATATGTTCATGTGATAATGTCAATGAATGTGGATAGGGATGTTACACTAAGAGTATTTGGATGTAGCTGTTATATTTTGAACACCAAGGATAATCTTGGAAAATTTGATTCCAAAACTAATGAAGGAATCTTCTTAGGTTATTCCACCTCAAGCAAGGCTTATAGAGTATTCAATAAAAGTTTTATGGTAATTGAAGAGTCTATAAATATCACTTTTGATGAATCTAGAAAACTTGATATTGGGAAAGGTACTTTTATTGATGATCTTCTAGGTGAACTAGAAAAGATGGAATTGGAAGATACTACAAGAAAAGATGATAAAGAATAAGGTGAATCATCAAGAATGGATGAGGAACCACAACTTCAACAAGAGGATGAACCAAGGCAAGAAGTACCCAAAGATTAGAGATTCTCCAAGTATCACCCTTAGGACTTGATCATTGGTGATACATCAAATGGTGTAAGTACTAGATCTCAATTACATCATTTATATAACAATCTTGCATTTGTTTCTCAATTAGACCCAAAATCAACTGATGAGGCCAATGAAGATAAATGTTGGGTACTTGCTATGCAAGAAAAACTCCACCAATTTGAGAGAAACAAAGTATATGAACTTGTTTCTAGGCCTAAAAATCACCTAATTATAGGTAGTAAGTGGGTGTTTAGGAACAAGTTAGATGAGCAAGGTGTCATCACTATAAACACGGCTAGATTGGTTGCTAAGGGATACAACCAAGAGGAAGGCATAGACTATGATGAAACCTTTGCCCCTGTAGCAAGATTAGAGGCCATTAGGATTCTCTTAGCATTTGCATGTCATAAAAATTTTAGACTTTTTTAAATGTATGTTAGAAGTGCATTTTCAAATGGCATTATTGAGGAGGAAGTTTATGTTGAACAACCTCCCAGTTTTGAATCACATTGTTTTCCAAACCATGTTTTCAAATTAAACAAAGCCTTATATGGTTTAAAACAAGCTCCACGAGCTTGGTATGAAAGGCTAAGTTTATTTCTCTTAAAAAATGATTTTGAGAAAGGGAAGATTGATACTACACTATTTGTTAAAAAGCACAAGCATGACACTTTAATTGTCCAAATCTATGTTGATGATATTATCTTTGGTGCTACTAATGAATCTCTTTATGAGGATTTTGCCAAGTGTATGACTAGAGAGTTTAAAATGAACATGATGGGAGAGCTCAAATTCTTTCTTGGTCTACAAATCAAGAAACTCAAAGAAGGGATCTTCATCAACCAAGCCAAATACATGAAGGAAATTATAAAAAAAATTTGGTATGGAAGGATGTAAGGTAGCAAAAACTCTAATGAGTAGTACCATCAAGCTAGACAAGTATGAATCGAGTACGGTGGTAGATGAAAAGAGATATCAAGGTATGATCGGATCTCTACTCTATCTTACTGCTTCTAGACCAGATATAATGTTTAGTGTTTATATGTCTGCTAGGTTTCAATCTTCACCTAGAGAATCTCATTTGAATGTTGTGAAGAGAATTTTCAAATATTTGCATGGCACTATTCACTTAGGACTATGGTATCCTAGGAACACATCTTTCAGCCTAGTTGGATATTCGGATGTGGATTACGCAGGAAGCTTATTAGATAGAAAGAGCACTTTCAGGACTTACCAATTCATAGGTGAATGCTTAGTTTTATGGTTTAGTAAAAAACAAGTATTGGTTGCCTTGTCTACCATGAAAGTCGAGTATATGGCGGTAGGTTATTGTTATTCCCAAGTTCTTTAGATGAAACAACAATTAAAGGACTTTGGCAAAACAATTGATCACATTCCTATCAAATGTGACAATACTAGTGCTACCAATCTTTCAAAGAATCCCATCCAACACTCTAGAAGTAAACATATAGATATTAGGCATCACTTTCTTAGAGATCTTGTGCAAAAAGGCGATGTTGTGTTAGAATTCATTGACACTAATCATCAACTTATAGATATTTTCACTAAACCTCTAAATGAAGAAAGGATGAACTTCATTAAGAGAGCATTGAGAATGCTTAATGGAAGCTCCCTCAATTGAAAATTCTTATTTGATCTTGTGTGATATGTTTGATTGATGATTGTTATGGAAGGTTTTATTATTTATTTATAGGGGATCATATGTTTTTCAAAAATTTTCATTCTTATCCTTGCTAACTCATAATTCACGGTCACTATTCCTTATTCACGGTCGCGAATTACGAGTAAACTTCTACCGGCTATTAAATGTCAATTTGCGGTCGCAAAATTCCTCTCCACTGTAAATTTTGGTCATTAATTTCAAAATTCTAACTGTTACAATGCATATTCCTGAGAAAATTTTGTTCGTTACTTACATTTTTCAAAATTCATGATCGCGACTTCCATTTTCGCAGACTCAAATTTGAGTAACTGCCTCACATTTATGTGATTTAATGCCTAACCATTTTCAACCCTTCATTTAATCAATTTCTAGCCATTTCTTACCGTTTACACACCCCTTCAAGCCTATAAATACCCCATTCAATAGTGTTTTTCTCACATCTACTCCAAACAACTTCTACTTCTCAAATCACTCTCAAAATCTCCCAATACTTCTTCATCTATTTCCATGGCTCTAAAGAAATTCTCCAAGGCAAACAAGGGCAAAGCAGTGGCTCAATCCTCTGCTACTCCTGCCCTGCACCTCATGAAGGGCATAACCAAGGAAGAGAAAGAAAGATACAAGGCAAACTCTTCCAAGGTGATTGTCTCTAACAAGAGTCCATCCACATTCATGTTTGAAACCTTAGGTCTCAATGATGAAATTCGCGCATTTCTATCCAATCTTGGGTGGAACAAATTCATCTTTCGAGATGAACTCGAGTATGATGAGGTGGTGCGAGAATTCATGTGCACCGTGCAACTCAGCCACAAAGCTGAATCAAGGGCGGGTCAATATGGGTTAGTATTTCGAGGCTTTGGCGATCCTTATTTCATAACCTTCGACTTATTATCCTCCCTTTTCAATTTCCAAGTCGAAGAACACATACCCTTCATTATCTCCGCACTTGATGTAATCTACTCTGAATTTTGGTCAGAGATATCCATAGAAACCAAACACGACCCCCATTCTTCCTCTCCAAACACATAAAAATCTTACCTTTGTGGATCATTCATTGGATCATCACATTCTCCATCAATGCGAAGGGTGATGGGAATGAGAAGGTTTCACAAAAAGACTTGGCATTCTTATTTTGCCTTGCCAAAAACAAACCCATCCAAACTGGCCGCAGCCTTGTGAATTAACTAATCCACATAAGCACAATGCCGAAGAGCCAGATTGTACTCCCTTCTCATGTCACAACCATCTAACGATTCATTGGAGCTCTTAATGAGGAAAATGAGCAATTCCTCACCAAGAAGCTCCTTCCCTCACAAAACTTCCTCAACCTAACATACCTTATAAATGCCAAGGTCATCCATTCAGACACTTACACCTATACCCTTGGCGCGGTAGGGGCAAATAAAGTGGAGTCCTCTCAAGTTTTGAAACGAAAGAGGCTTCAAATCGACGAAGGAACAACATAAGTCCCTCCTCCTCCTCCTCAACCAAAAGCAAAGACAAAGTTATCTCTTGCCACCTTAGATCGCAAATTAGACAAAATGATGAGGATGATGAAGCGAAGGCTTCTCTTCCTTTCCCATCTTAACAGCGATATGGTAGATCTCCAAGAGAAACTAGGAGTCCCTCATTGTCATCTTTCGGACTTCATGGAATTCAAAGATACAAAAGATGGAGATGATAATAAATATGAAGTTGAAGAGGGAGATGAAGTCAAGGGAACAACACCTACACAAGTTGAAGACACCTCTAGTAATGATGAGTCTTCTACTTTCTAGTTTAGGGATCTCTTTGTATTTTTTTTCTTATGTTTAAAATTTTGTGATCCCACAATTATAAATAAATAAAAGTTATTTCTTTGTTATATTGTGATCTTGTGTGATAATTATCGCATGCTTTTTAATATTTACTTTTGCTCCTTATTATTACTTATACATGAATTTACTTTCTCCCTTATACACCCTCTTTTTGATCTTGCCAAAGAGGGAGAGATTGTATGAATCTAAGCTTAAGGGGGAGAAACATCTAAGTTTAAAAATTATAGCATAAGTTAAGGGGGACCATCATACTTATTGTTTCTTAAATTCACTATCTTTGAATGAATGATATACTTAGCAAATTTTTGTCTTAAGTATTCATTGAATCATTATTTACACTTCACTTCACTTTTTATGCATTATTATTACTAAGGGTCAATCCAAGTTGTCAAAATTAAAAAGCGAGAGATTGTTGGACTAAGGTAGTTAACCCTAAGTCTTTGACCTCTTTTGATCTTGACAAAGGAGATTGATCATGTCTAATGTTTCAAATAAGTATTATTTTGCAGCCTTTTGGTCTTATCTAAACTGGAAGTTAGATGTAGCTAAAAAATCTTCAAGTATGAAAAAGTGACTTCTAAATCATGACCGCTACTTTGTATTTGCGACTACGATATGTAAAGAAGTATTGTTAGAAAGTAGATAGGCGAAATTGCAGAGCTATTCTCGGCTGCGATTCATCCAAATGAAGGAGTCCAAAATTGACAGACGATTTCACGGCATGTTCCACGCCTTAGTCGCAACCGCGAATTTTGAAGTGACTCAAGGAGGAAGCAAGTCGACAGTCACAACATGACACGTGTTCTAGTAGATCGTTGAAAGTCAAAATTTCGCGGAGGCATCTTGTTGGTAATGACCGCGAATCGTGAAGAAGAAGATAACTATTTTTGGCAGACGAATTTGCGTCCTCTGTCGCGTCCTGTACAAGAAAGCTCACGACCGCGACTTCTAAAAGTAGGTAAAAGGGTAATGACTATATTTTCCTGGTGAACTAATAAGAAGCTGCCACGTGGACTATCTGTTAGACACAAACAGGATCTTCCTTCAAAAATTTGGATTTCGGGATAGCTAATTAGTTGTAGCGACCGCGAATTGAGACTGTCAAGCATTTAATGCATAATCTGTTAAGCATGTCTCAAAGATTTGGTGAGCTTATTATCTACAACGTCTATTTGGTGAAGTTTGGGTATAAATAGTCCACCAAACAGCCATAAATGAGGTTGCTAAGAAGTTTATTACAATTCATTAAATTTCTCAATCTTTGCTACTCATTTTCTTCAATTTTCTTTATGAAATTGTAAGTGTTAGGTGTAAGCATTAAACACCAAGTTGTAAGGTTGTAATGTTAGCTTGTAAAAACACTTCAAGAAAGGTTTAAGTGTGAGCCTAGTGAAACATTTGAGTGAGGTTGTGTGTTAGCCTAAAAACACATTGTTGTGTTAGCCATTAAAAGACAAGTTGTACAAGTTGGGTGTGAGCTTGAAAACACCTTGAGATAGTGAAATACCCAATTGGTAAATTGGGGAGTGGATGTAGGGTCTATTATACCCGAACCACTATAAATCGTTGTCTTTATTTTACTCATTCTTTTTCCCCTCTTCTTTGTCTTTAAAATTTTTAAACACCAATTCAACCCCCTTTCTTGGTGCCAAGGGACAACATAATACACTACATACTGACCCAACCTCTATTAGACTACAAGATAACAATTTCAAAATGCATACTAGATGCAATCTTTAGTCTAATCTTCCTAAAATAAAATTTAATGCAAAGGAGTGAGCTTACTTATTCAATAAGTAAATACATAATGATACTTCAATCACAAATAACATAACAAGCATTTAAATATGAGTAACACATCATCTCACCTATGAATGAAAAAAATAGTCTTTAATATTTAATGCCACATAGGCTATCATATGTTATTGGTACATAGGCTATTCTATTTTGTGGCCATACAGGCTATAAGATATCAATGCTACATAGGCCATAAAATATTATTTACAACACAAGCTAGCAAACGTTATTGCTACATAGGCTATGTCATATATTATTGTCACACAGACTATCATATATTATTGTCATATAGGCTATCAAATGTTATTGCCACACAGGCTATCATACATTATTGCCACAGGCTATCAATGTTATTGCCACACTAGCTACCATATATTATTGTCATGCAGACTATCAAATGTTATTGTTACACAGGCTGTAAATATCATTGTCACACAAGCTAAACAATATCATGGTTGCACAAGCTATAAAAATGTTATTACTTGCTTAAACAATATCAAACAATAATTTCTCAGTAATTCATTTATGAATCTAATAAAGTTTTGGCAATATAATAATT
This sequence comes from Omphalea diandra, assembly GCA_949677035.1. NCBI lineage: Eukaryota > Viridiplantae > Streptophyta > Magnoliopsida > Malpighiales > Euphorbiaceae > Omphalea > Omphalea diandra. The sequence goes on along the minus strand of CATIWR010067787.1, from coordinate 4,209 downwards.
AATAATGACACCCATCAACCTTGACAAGCTGCATCACAATATACTTTCCTTTTCAAGCTGTAATCTATAAACATCTCATAGAAATAAATAATTCAAAGTTTAACAATCCTTTCATCCAAGTATTCATCAACATCATCTCATTATATAATATTTGAATTTATGGAATTTAAGTTCATAGCATTTAACCAATCATATGTTTAAGTACCATTTGTTATGCATTTACCTCCTCCTTGAAGCTATTAAGCTGTGGATGGCCCTAGTTTATTCCCAATATTATCTTCAGTGCCTTGAGGACCTTTTCAATACACCAAATCAATCCATGATTATCAAGTATGATTTTAATCTCGTTAGGCATAAATGCTATAGTAAAATATCATGACCATGTTAGGTTATTTCTATAATTAGCTTTTTCTCACAAATCCAAATGATTTGGTTTCTTTTTTCCAATTAAAAAAAGGCATACATAGGTACACCATATCCAAAATTTAGCCTATAATATGCACTATACAATTTATGGTGAATTTTAGAAATTTGCCTTATTTCATGTACAATTATATGCTAAACAGTCCCATGAACTTTGTTATGTCTCAAAATGTAGAAGTCAAATTGAAAAACTGATTTGCAACCAATTAGTTAACATATCAATACAAAATTTTCAAGCTTCATAAATTCTTTAATTCAACTTTGAAAGTCCTTAAAAAAGTAGTCAATCTCAAACTTTGTTGACATGAATAGGTTTATGATCAGGCCTGATCAAGGAGACATATCTCTTAACACAAAATATTTAGCAAAACTACCTCATAAGAATTTAGACAAGATATAAAGATACAACTTTGAAGTTTTACACTTCATGCAATTCATAATCTAGGCCCACAAAATTCATGGAAAATAGAACTAATAGTTGAGTAGGTCCTATAGGAATTAGCTATAATCAATGGGCTATATCTCTTCACACACAGATTGTTTGAAAATTTTTTTTACATGAATTTAGATGAGACATAACCCGACAACTTTAATGCTTTTTGATTTTCCTAATTCAACTTCTTGGGTTATGAAATTAGGGGTGCAAGCCCTACACATGAATCTTAACTACAATTTCTTTATAACTCCCACTCATTGCTCAAGGTTAATATGCCACGGAGGAGAAGTTTGATGGAGAACAAATATAAAATCACATACCTTTCACCAAAGTTAGAAAACCTAAAGATCTCTTTGTTAACTTCTTCTTCTCCCTTTTTTCTCTTTTTTTTTTTCTCTTTTTTTTCATCTTTCTTTTATTTCTTTGCTTCTTCGTTTCTCTTTCTTTTGTTTTCCTTTTTCTATTGCATTTTTAACTTTTATCTTCTCTAATATGATCCTAAAGGGAGAAATTTTTAATTTGTATACCTACTATAATTGGACAAAATCTAAGCAGTTAATTCCTATTGGTTGAAAGTTTAAATTTTCTCTTTTAGTCCATTTTCTTTATTCCTTCATCACCTCTATCTATCTACCAATCCTTATATTCTCCTCATACTTCTAATAAGTTCCAAAACACCTTTATTTAAGATATTATAACATGCACACAATAGATGACAATTTTCCATACAACTTTGCAAAACATCATATTCATATCCAAATACCTCAAATGCTATGATGTAAGTATTCATGCTTAAGTCATGTGATGCACATATGCTAATATATCATAATTAAAATGCAAATGGATTAGGTTAAGGATGTTACACTAAGTTAAGGAGGTAATGTGAGCAAGAAGAAGTGTCCCATCATAGCCTCAAACTGAAAGGGGCAAGACAATTGATGTCAACACAGTTAGGGCTCTGAGATAGTTTACAAATTTAGGTATGCCCCTCTCCAAGGCATTTGAGAGGTTTTAGAAGAAGGGGTTATTAAAGCCCCTAGCACTAAGGCCGCCTGATAATACACTGCTTAATATATATGATGTCAATGTCTATTGTGCCTTTCATTAAACAATAAAGCACAATATCGATGTTAATTACAAATTGAGACATGAAATTCAAGACCACATTGACAATGAGATGACTATGCCACCAAACTTAGAGAGATCAAGTATAAGAGGAAACCCTCTCCTGAAATATCGTAATACTCTATCTCATAATTAAGAGACATTTTATGACATATTTAAAAGGATGCCTAAAAAGGTTGTTATGGCTACTTTTGAAGAAGTACCAAAGCATCTTGCTATCATGGTTTACTTTATCAACTCATAGGAAAGTTAAGATGAGGAAACAAAGAAGGCAAGAGTGAAAAGGATGACGAAGTTATAGGAGGAAAGGAGTGAAGAAAATAAGAGGGAGTAAGTGAACCATGTAACTTCTAGTGAAAAATATTGCCTTGATATTGGGAAACTCCAAGATACCAAAAGTTGAGAAGAATTTGGATGAACCTCTTGTGAAAGAAATGAGGATGACAACCATATCATAAAATAATTGAAGAATATGTCCACTCAGATCAATATTTGGGAATTGCTCATTACTTCTCAATAGCATAAGAAAGTCCAGCCTGCTCATTTTTAGTGAAGCAACTTTGAAAGTTTTTATTGCTTTAATCACCCATAAAGGAAAAATCAGCCTTTCAGATGAAGACTTAATGCTGGAAAGAAGGGATCATAATCTAGCTTTATTCATTAGGCTGATCATATGAATGAAGTTGATTTGATCCATACTCGTAGTTAACCACAAGTTCGAAGCTTTAATTCAAAGATCAAAATAAGATAAATCCTTAAATCCCAATTAGACCTCTATAAAACTTATTTCTAATCACCTAAATTATAACAATTTAAAAGGAATTAATCTCAACCTTCAATTAGCCATGTAATTTAAGAACTATATTAAATAAGTTTGTGAAATTATTAAGCCCTCACTCAACCAATCTCACCAAGTCCTTTGAAGAACTTAAGAAAATAATAATCTCTCATAAGAAATCAGAATTATATATTGATCATCAACTGCTCTTACACAATTTTGATAGCCTTTATATAGGTTTTACATTGCTTTTTTATTTCAAAAGAAAAAAAACTTAATTCTAAAAACAAGAAACAATCCAAATAGGAATAAAATATGTCATATTGAGCCAAATAGGTTTTAATATGCTAAGTAGGTGTCATTCCAATTGAAGAAAGGAAAAGAAAAACTCTTAATTAAATAGGACTCAGCATTAGGCCAAAACAAGAAGAAAAATAAGAGAATGATATGTTGAGATCTTGTCAATCTTGAAAATATATTTTGACTTGATCTTTTACTTTTCTTCTTTATGTGCCACCCCTTCCCCACCTTAGTTCCTCTTTAGGACTTTTATTCTTCCACCAAAAGAGGCTTGAAATATTCTTGGAAGTTTTTTGAAATATTTTAAAACCTTTTATAATATTTTAAAACATTTTATGCAAATTTTTCCACTTTTAGAGTTAGATTTATGGATTTCATTTTAAGGATCCATGTAACAACCATATTCATTTACATAACTCATATCATTCATGTACAAAATAAATATGCATAAAAGTTTTATCCATCCTACACACACAATCAAATAATTATTTGATGTACATATATGTATATGACACAAGGAGAGAGAGAGTTTGGATTCAGCCAACGACCTATGGTCCATATGTCTCAATGTAAAACTGAAAGCACGAAAGTGTCCAATTCCTATTCTTCAGTATCTGAAAAAATTTGTGCAATTTGGTGAGTCGCGACTCAGTGAATAAAAACAATAATCAAATTCTCATGGCATAATCCATAATCAAATATCATTAAGATACATTGCAAGTATAACAATTAACTATGCAAGTACAAATGCAATAGCTTTGTTTTTATCGTGATCGAGGAAGGCAAACATTGCTCCCGGGATATTCATGTGATTCATGTAACATATGATTTGGGACCTATTGGTCCATCTTCCTGTAATTCATTTGACATATGATTTGGGACCTATTGGTCCATCTTCCTGTAATTCATTTGACATATGATTTGGGACCTATTACTCCATCTTCCTATAATTTGCAAGTGTTTGACAAGTCGGTCACAACGTCCTTTTTAGTTCCATAAGCAAGTGCTTATTCACAAATGATATGCCAAGTAATCGTTAAGAGCATTTGATTCTCACTTGGCTTGTATTCCCATGTAACATGTAACAATTCAATCATATATACATGTAATAGAACATAATCATATTATCCCCATGTAACATGTAACA
>CATIWR010067766.1:0-18895 GCA_949677035.1 Omphalea diandra | reverse complement strand
AAAGAAAGCCTGTACGTATTTTAATCCGAAAAGAAGAGAAAGAAGAGAAAAAGAAAGTCTCTATGCATTTTAATCCTAAAATTTACTATTGAAATATTTTCATTGGTAATATAGAATACTTCATTACTAAATTGCTGCTTAAAAAATTATTAAATTAAAAATGGCGTCTAAAAATTACTTATGAATTTTTTATAGGTAATATATAAAATTTCATCAATAAATTACCTCCCTTAAAATTTATTATGATGCTTAATTTGCCAGTATATAATAATTGATTAATACAATGCTATTTTACTATTTATAATTATTTCACTATAAAAGTGGGCGTCAATTTTTAGTGAGGTGAGTACAGTTCGATCCAATTCAAAAATTTGAAAATATCTATAATCGGATTAAAATTTTGAAAATTTTAAAAATGAAAAATCAATATTATTTAGAATTTTCGACCTGGTTATGTTTGATTTTTTATAAATTCAGGATAGTTTAGTTTGATTTTTCGATTCTTTCATAACGGTTAGATTAGGTTTAGTATCGGTTCGGATATTCAATTATTTCAATTTATTAAAAATTAAAAATTTTATTTTATGAACCAAAATAAAATAAAATTTTATATTTTCACTTTTAATTATTCAAGAACTAAAATAAATAAGTTTTAATTTAATAAATTATAACTAATAACTTACATATTAAATATTAAATTAAAATTTTTAATATTTACTACTAATTTATAGTTAATAAATAATAAACAGTCTAATTATTAATAATATATATTAATTGAACTAATTGAGTGAGTTAACTTGTAATATATATATATATATTACTACAATTTGGTTCGGTTTTTTGATATGTAACAGCTATAATACGGTTTAGTCCGGTTCTTGATTTGGGTAATATAAAATCTCTGATGTTGTCTCGTTTAAAAATATTGATACGATTCAGATATTTTATTATTCACTTCGAAGATTTTCGATTTCAATTCGATTAAATTCGAGAATTTTGGAGTTTCATGCTCATCCATAATTTTTAATACTACATTCATAGATGATTTTTTTTTATTGCTACCATTATTGGTAATCAGTTGATGTATTATTATTATTTTTTATGACAGTGTGGGTTTTTTTTTTCATAAAAAGGAAAACAAGATTAAAAGCCTGAAGATTTATGATTGGATCTAGTGGGATCCAAGAAAATCTCAGCAGATTTATGATTGGATCTAGTGGGATCCAAGAAAATCTCATAGTACATTTCACTTATCAAGGTATGCTCCTTCAGAATCACAAGTGGTGAGTTTGATGGTTTTTGAGCTTTGTGGTATCTTATTACCCGAAGAAACAAAGACAAATTTTCCTATCAGTCCACTACCCCATTGAATGCTACTTGTCTCTCTGCGCCTCCAAAACCTCAAGCTTTATCTTTTCTCAAGCTAAAATGTATATGGTGTAGGTGTATGAAGTGTTGGAAATTTCTTTATATTCGGCTAAGGTTCTTATTTATAAATTTTTTAGCTTTTTGCTCCTTTTAGTTTAATGATTTTTTTTTTAATGCAGTTTTAATAGCTTGTATCAATATATTTTTATGTAATTACAAATTGTGTTAGATAATTTTTTTTTTACTATGAGTTAAATAATTATTTTATTCTATAAATTTTTAAAATCTTCACATTATTTTTAATAAAATAATGTAAGTAAAATTAAATCAAAATAAAATGACAAGTCTAATATAATATAAATTTTATCCTAAAAGATTTTTTTTAAACAAAAAATTAAGAAATATATTATTTTAATTAATTAATAAAATTTAAATATAATATAAATTTCATGTTAAAATTATGATAAAAATTTAATATTACATTATGCATAATATTCGAATTGATGATTAATTATTCATTAATTAAAAGTTTATTTACAAACTGCATTATTAATCATGATAGGATTGAATTCAAGCATAATTAATTATATAGATTTAATAAAATTAAACTTCTAAATGAAATTTTCACATACCAAGCATGATAATAGATGGAGAGGGACCATAACAATCCAAACAATGTTAATAGTTTTATCTGGATTGAATATCCTATGCAATTCAACAATGAGTGGAGTGGACAAATGTCGTATAAATAGAGATTTAATTGAAAAAGAGAAATTTATTTAAGTACAAAAATATAGTAAAACTTTTACATAATATTACTCTATATATGAATAACCTTTATATAATTATAAAAAATTATGGTCCAAATTTAAGCTAGTTATAAATAAGAATAAACTCTATATTATAATAAGTTATAACTTTTAAAGTCTCATATTGAGAAAATATGTCTCTACATAATAATACAATTATATATATAAATTTGAATATAATTAATTAAGAAAGAAAGTACATACATTAAAAAAAATAAATTAAAAACTATTACATTTATCTTTACCTATATAGTATGAGAAATACAAAAATTTCAAATGACTTTACATTTATCTATACAACATTAAGAATATATAAATCTTCTCATATTGCTATCATTTCACCAATAAAATTAATAATATGTTTATAAATAATTTCAAACTAGACATGCTACATTTAGAGCTGGAAATGGTCAAATTATATTATTTTTTTATTGTAGCAAATGGCCATTTATCTATATGTATTTAGTATATAAAATTTAGTACTTATACATCTATTAAGTTATAACCTCTTCATAGTAATAAATTTAATATGGTCCCAATATATATGATGGTTTTACTATACAACAATGAGTACAAATCGAATTTAAAGAGCTAAATATAACAATAAATACATGCATACACATAAAATTTACTCGACACTAAAAAGTAAATACTTTCCATAAATATTAACATGTGAATAACACTCAATAGAACACATAGTTCTGCTCCTACACTACATTAAGGAGAAAGAATACCAAATCTTAGATAACACTTCAAAATACTGATTGAGCTAAATTTGGATTTTCTGTCTGAAACATTTTCTTCTGCCTTGGTAGCCATGGATCTTTGGGATTGACCATCTACTATGCATAGAAGCAAAATTCAAAACAAAACTCTAGTTTGTTCCATGAAAAAATTTGAAAAAAAAAAGCCTTACTAATGAAGGAGCAAAAGGGTATAAAACCCAGATACATAAAAAAAAAAACTACTAATTTATTGAATAGATAATAAGAAAAAAGAAAAGAGGTAGATTGTTGTAAACAAAAATGGCCGACAACTCCCTTGTTAAAAACCAAAGAAAGACGAGCAAAGGCTAGGTGAACAGAGAGAAAGGCTGGTGGAGGAGAGAGATTAATCTTAACTTAGAGCCTCATCTCTCATGCTAAAAGCATCCACAATACCCTTAATTCAACCCTACCATTACACCCCTAACCACAGTGGAGGTGTAATGGATGAAACTCTTTATTTTCCATGTAATGAATGTTACATGCAAAATAATTTGATAGCTTTTTAGTGTTTTTTTAATAATTTTTTTAGAAAATATATACTATTTTTTAGAAAATTAATAATTATTTTTAAAAAATTCCTAATATTAACAAAATTTTTGAGAAAGTAAGAATTTTTATGAAGTTAATAAATTATTTTTTAAAATTAATCTTATAATTTTAGAAAATAAATGTATTTATAAATTAAGTATGTATTGTAAATTATTAAAATAAATATGTAATCTGATCGTAGATTCATATGATTATATTTTTTAGAATATAATTTATTATAAAAAATAATATAATAAAAATAAAGAAAATAAAATAATGATGTGATATGTGCTTTAAAAAATATAAATAAACTTGTATGCCGTAAGTTCTTGTCATCTCGCTTTATTATACTCGCCTCGTAATAATCATGTGCTCACCTTTACCATGGATAGATTTCTCTACCCATCTTCTAACCTGTCCAGCTCAAACGGTCTGAGCGACCAAAGACTATTATTAATGCAGATTTATAAACGAAAATTATAAAATTTGATGGAATACAATATCACTGGAATATTAATAAGCTTAATCAATATTTTAAAAAATCAAACTAAATCAACCGATTATATTGATGAAAAGATAAAAAATGGTGCAATATAAGATTTAAGAATCAAATCAATTTGATTTATATTTTTTTAAACTTTGATTTTTTATTTTGTTTGATTCGATAAATTGGATTTAATTTGAAACGAAAGCGTGGCTATAGCTTGGCAGCTTCGATGACTTGGAGGCAATTTGTTTCCAATTTCACCCTAGAAAGGCCAAGATTCTTTGCAAAATTTAGACCGATACTCGCTGCTTGAAATTATGCTAACTCTGGATCAATAAGATGAGGCACACAACTACACGCAGAACCAATAACTGCCCGAAGGTGATCTCAAATCACAACTCCTAAACCTTCTCCTACCCCAACTTTAATTGCTGAATCAGCATTAATCTCAGAAATTCCATGAAATGGAGCTACCCAAGCTAGATGAGGAGCCAGAGACTGTTTCTCCATGGTGCATAAAGCATTTGCCTCATCGGGTGCAGACGCTTTAAATTGTGCACCAAATCAATTGGAAAGAATATATATTATCGTATTCCATAACTGCTTAAATTCGAATACTGCTTTATCTTTCTGACTTTCCTTTGCGAATTATAAACCATATATTAATTATTTTCTTTTTTGGAATTTAATTATATTATTTGATTAAAGAATTATCCCTTAATTATGTGAGTTTATATTTTCTTAGAATTTCTAAAGTTTAGATAAATAATCAAAATTATTTTTCCTTAGGTATAGCATAATTTGATGCTTAAAATATGTCCCATGAAGTCTTTTGGGTTTACTACTATTAATTATTACCATAATTATGTACAATTACAATTTTTTTTCCTTATTTGATGTATATCATCTTTCTAATTTTGTTTTAATTTCAATTGAATATATGGTCAAAAATAGAATTTTACCAATTTTACTACATATTACAAGTTTATTTACTATATAAAAAAGTAAATTTTAATTTTAAAAATAATTATTATTCATCATATGAACCCCGATGGGTTAGTTTTATGACCGGTTTGCTCTCCATTCCTATTTTAGAGACATGGGGCTTAATCATAATTTCATGAATAAGCCAGACATGAGCGTCTAAACTAAATTTGGCCGGATATCTTCCCAGTGACCAGCTAAAACACTCTTATGTTCAAAATTCAGTACTGCTAAGAACACATTTTAGGTCCATTTGGAATAATAATAGAACGAAAATCCCCACTGCACCAGTCTTGTGATGCTCAAAAAAGTTGCGAAACCAAATTCTTTGTTTCACCTCTTCTGCGTTTCTGTTTTGCTTTGCCCGTTTTGGGACCATTCTCGCAATGTTTGGAACTAAAGTTCCCTTGAGATGAACCATCCGGTGGTGTGAATAATTCCTACCAAGATAGTGAAGCATCGAGTCCCCCCATCGCATGATTGGATTCTAGTTTGTCGGACCCAACTGATGCAGTAGAATCTGCCCCTTGTTCCAGTAAGCATCTGCTCAGACAACAATTCGTACATCTAGATTTGCCATGCCTACCCAGGAATAAAATATACATACCCCTATTGGGGATACCTCTCAACTGAGGGTTAGTTAAGGGTCGTTCTTGTTCCAGTATGAATCATTGGCAAGATTAGTTAGACCTTTGAGTCATACATTACCACAATGGGAAAAAATTCACACTTGTAGTAAAGATGTACTAACTATAGATGCATGCACTGAACATATGAATAAAACCCCAACAGCTGAAGCAACTAGTTAATTAGGGAATAAATGAAATTTAATTGTGTTCGACAACGTAGAAAAGAAAACCACATTAATCTCAACTTGAATTTTTTTTTTTTGAAAAGTTACTCCATTTATTATGAGACTGAAATCTCAACTTGAAAATTAAAGCGTTTCAAATGATCAAAACACCCAAATGGGATAAAAAAGTTCCAAATGCAAACAACATCTCGTTCGATTCTTAAAGCTCACATAATTTGTGAACCATAGTAGGAGAAAGCCTTCATTTCCCATCTTACAACTTTTTACATGAATGTTGTTGGAGCCCAACTCACAATCGGGCTTCTACAACCGAACATCATTCAAATCTCCGTTCTTAAATGATAATCATTAGGCTTTCTATCCACTTATCTGATGAATTCAAGTCCACACAACACCAAAAAATTAAGACACATGGTCAAAGCAAGAAACGATGGCAGCTGTTAAAGACCGCCGAAGTTGATGCATTGAGAATGCTATATAAAAAAGGTGCTCTCAAGAACTTCACATTAAAATCATTTAATTTGACAATGTAAAATGCAATTGCTCCAACAAACGTTCTTACGGTGAAAAGAATAAAGCATGAACTTTGAAGGCGAGATAATGGTTCACCTCAGAGAAAGTGACAATAACATATGCATCATCATTTTGCATCTGATAATACGTGCATCAAATTGCATCATAGGCGAACCACTCAAACCATTAGTTCATAGCAACAAGTCCACTCTCGAGAAAAGAAAAGTTATGCATACAGCACAATTCAGCAGACAGAAGCAATCAGTTTCTTGAATTGAAAACAATCTTCAGAGATTCAGCTAGTAACTTATTTAGTGACTATTATTTGCAAATATGATGACAAAATGCAATCACGATCTCACAATTTCAAGTATAAAATCATAATAAGTATTCATGATGCAGCACGGTGCACCATTAACAATATCAATTACACCAACAAGTACAAAGAAAAGAATGAATTATTTCATTACTGATATCATTATGCTTGCACATAATCAACATAGACTATCAAAATCAGGGACTTATGGCCAGGAAAACATCAGAGTGGAAAATTGTGTGACTAAGATAAAATTATTTTCATGGCAGTTGCTCAGAGCATAATTAAAACAATCACACGCAACACATTAAATAGTAGCTCAAGAATCATATAACGAACAGGCCACCAGGCCACGAGATATCTAAAAGTTGGTGATCAGAATAATATTGACAAAACACAAAATTACTAAAAAAAAGAAAAGAAAAATGTCAAACCAACCAAAAAAATAGTAAAATTTGCATCAGAGGTAGTGACAACCATACATATATCATCACAAAAACATCTGATAATATATGCATACAAAATCATCGTAGGCAAAAATAATGATCATGATGTGAATCCGCAATCTATCATAAAGATGCAAAATAACGACCGAAACAGCCAAAACACGCAAACCACAACAATGCATAACCATGTGAATAAGCTAATACTAGAAGCTTGTACAATTTGATTTTTGAAGCTGAATTTGAAGAAGCTAATACTAGAAGCTTGTACAAAAAGCTATAAACTTAGATTGATAAGGTGAATAAACTACATTCATAAATAGCTAAAGAATGGCCAAACAATACAAGAAATAAAAAATCATATGTAAGCAAAACGAATAGCCTCAGTTAATGTTACATTCATAACAGAGGATCATTGTAATTCCAGAAACCAGAATGGGCACTTAAAAGATGATTTGAACATCAAATTTGATGGGTACCGATTTGCACAACAGGTAAACACAAAATACAACTAAATTATTGTGTTAACTTGAAGTGCAGCAAAACCCATCAGAAGAAAGTCCCAAATCTCTTTTACATGCTATCATAGTAAAGACACCATACCGTAGAAATAAATCAGACAAACACCCAAAAACCGAATAATCTAGGAACGGAGTCGATGATATATACTTCCATAACAGCAATCTTAATAATTAAATAAAAAATTTGAGCACCATGTATGTAAACGCATCAGAGAGATTCCCATTTAGACTAAGTCATCATCCTCCACAGGAGTAGCTGATGTCCCTGTCTAGTTTATTATCATTTGCATCCCCATACATGTCACTGAATTTTTTTTTTTTTTTGAGCAGAATAATTAAAACTATCAACAGCTAATAAAACACTAATTAATCATGTGTAATGCAATATAACAATTCCAAAAGTAGAAGATAGCTGAAACGCTATGCACCCATCATAATCTTAGATTCCGTTAAAAAGAATTTTGAACTTTCTTGAAATTTCGCATTCTTATCTGTGAAACAGAAAATAATTAGAAAGAAAAGGAAACTGGCGGAGCCTCATTGCCTCAGATGAAAATTGTTTTCATGGATTTTTAAATCTCAGAGTATATTTAACACCACCATAGGCACACGCCATACCTATCTAAAACTAGCAACACATAATCACACAAACTAATCAAATCCACCATAAGAGAAAACTAACATAACAGAAGACAACAAGACTAATGTTCTTGTGTTCTCTTTTGTTTAAGGAGTACGAGAGAACGGGAGAAAGAGGCAGCTTAGGACCTGTTAGGGTTGCAGTGATTATATACACGACGACAGGGGCGATTAGGGTTTTCGAGGGTTTCTTTAGTTTTAGATATTTACATTAGTGCCACTCCGGTTTTTGCTCTGGTGCCCACTAATTAGAGAATTTTTTTTTTAAATAAAAAGATGTAAAACTTTTTAAATTAATAATAATAATTTTAAGTTATAAATTTTATTTGATAGATAATGTTTGTTATATAATTAATTATAATTATAATTTTTAAAATTTATAATATTTGAAATCTATAATATGCTATTTATAAAGTGACTAAATAGAAAAAATTTTCTAAACATAAAAGGTATGAAACCTTTTTAAATTGATAATAATAATTTTAAATTATAAATATTAATTAGATGAATTTATTAAATTAATTATTATTTAAATATTTAAATTTTATAATTATTTGAAATATCTATATTATATATAAAAATAGCTAATTAGAAATTTTTTTGAATATATATAATTTTTAATTAATAATAATAACCTTAAATTATAAATTTTAATTGGATGAATAATATTTATTTATATAATTGATTTTTTTTTTTAATTTTAAAATTTATGATTATTTAAAAAATTGAAATAATCGATATTATTTTAATTTTTAAAATTTGCAATTATTTAAAATAAGTGAAATATTGGATAAAAATATTTATATTTTTAAGCTAGTGTTATTTCATTTTTTAAATATTTTATCTATTATTTCATTTTGTAAATATTTTATCTATATATATCTACACTATATATAAAAATGGCTAGATAAAAAAAAATTTTGAACATAAAAGATATAAAACTTTTTTAAATTGATAATAAATTTAAGTCAAATTGTAATTGGATGGAAAAATTTTCTATATCATTAATTATAATTTCAATGTTTAAAATTTGTGATCTTTGAAATCTAAGATATATTATTTATAAAGTGACTAATTAAAAAAACTTTTATTGACATAAAATGCCATATAACTTTTTAAATTGAAAATAATAATATTAAATTATAAATTTTAATTAGATAAATAATATTTTTTATAGAATTAATTATTATTTTAATCTTTAAAATTTGTGATTGTTTGAAATAATTAGAATGATGAATATTATTGTAATCTTTAAAATTTGTGATTATTTGAAATAACTAGAATAATAGATAAAAATATTTATATTTTTAAATTAGTGTTATTTTGTTTTTAAATATTTTAAAACTAAGATAAATATAATTTAAATTTAGGTCTATCGAGTTTGTGTAATAGTACAAGAATTATTTGTAAGAATTTATATGAAAATATCATACGTGCTTAAATAATCATGGGTGATATGCAGAACAATAAGTATTTTTACAATAAGAATTTCTCTTTCTCTATATCTAAAATTAAAGAATATTGTTTAATTAAAAAATAATTTATATTACATCTTTGCTTTGTCATAATCATCAATAAAGCTCAAAGTCAAATATTATTAAATATTAAAATTTATTTACTATAAAATATTTTTTATATGGGCAGTTATATATAATATTATTTAGAGAGATTTTAAAGTTTGTAAAAAAAGTTTTTGTACAATCTCACAAAATAATAAAAGTACAAAAAACTTATACTAAAAATTTAGATTATAAAGAAGTGTTTATCTCATAAAAATAAATTTAATATATATTAAATTTCTTTTAAATATATTTATAAATAAAAATATTATTATAATATTATTTTGATATTTTAACAGTGAATATATGTATTGATGATGAGCGACCGAAAATGTATTCTTTATTTTTTTATATTATTTATTTAATATTTCTATTAAATTTGTGTACCGCTTATTTAGTTTTAAATTTTAATTTTTATCATATTGTCTTAATTTTTTATTTATTTATTCATAAAAAATTATATTAAAAAATTTGTTTTATACGCATTCTAAATAAATTTTAATTGTTTATAATTTATTCTCTTTGTTTATATAAATTTAAAATTAATAAATTTACATATCTAATAATTATTTTAGGGACGTGCAATACACTAGCATTAAAAATAGTATAGTTAAAAGGATATTTTATTGATAAGGGCAAAGTGTATGGAACCACCTTTTTGGGCTGGTTCAAGGGTTAAACCCTTTGAAACTAAAACCGAACTCTCTAATATAAGATTTCAGGCCGATTCAGGCCCAAAAAAACTAAATCAACGATTCGAAGCGAATTTGAACCAATCTGCTACCAATTTAACTTAGGACCAAGGCCAACCTTTTATTATGTCAAATGTATGTTTGTATTTTCTACTTCTTTTACTTTTTGGATGGTTATGGGAGTTTTTATTATTTATTTATTTATTTATTTGAATTTATCACTGACACAATGTTTGCATTTAATTTGTATATTTGAATTTACGACTCTATTGCTTGTTTGAACATTTAGATGAATATGATGGTTCATTTATTTATTTGAGAAATAAGATGTCAAAATTATATTGACGACTAATATTTAATTTAGTAATAGCAATTACATTTTTTATAGACATGAAATCTCCATTGTTGTTTTGAAGATCGTATAGTTAGTCATAATTCTTCCATGTGACTTTGCAAATTAGACATTGTTTTTAATAATTCTTTCACATCAATACGTAAATATTTGTATAATTAAGAAAATAAACTTGGTTGAGAACCTTGTTAATGTAATGTCTTGCTCAAATTCAAATATCAAAATCAATCTAACAAATGCAAACAATTGATAAAATTATAACTAAGTCTCTTAGAGTTACCCACATAATAAGTAGGTAGTTATAAAAATATTTAAAATTTTAAATTTTTGAAATGAGGTAATTTTTCATTAAATTTCGAATAATTTATATTACCTACTTTGAAAAAAGATAAAATCATTATTTTTTTTAAGAAAAGTAAGATGATTTCTGTCAATAAGTTACATACAATTTACATCAAGCACCTATTTTATACAAAAAATCGTAAAGCTTTCATTTTCTTTGAAAAGTGATTTTTTTTTTTTTTTATATTAGATGACACACACATCATGTTAGGGACTAATGAGCTTTGTTTTATAACTAGAGAATAACTAAAATATTAATAATTTATATAGTTGGAAATTTGATATAAGATATTTAATGGCTGAGTGAGTATAATTTTATTTTGGTATGGATACCAAATTTCCCACATTTTTGCATAATAGTAAAAACTCTCTCCAATATTTAAGTTTTAGTATTTTTGATACTTTAATTTTGTTGATATTATTTTATACTCGCTCCGTCTCAAAAAGATTATTCACCATTTCTTTTTAAATATCTTAAAATATATGTCCACTTTTATTAAATAAAAAAAATATTTACAATCAATCTTCTTAATTTACCCTCATTAATTACTAAAATGAAATTATATTTATTTTCTCATTAAATATAATGAACGGTATAAATGAAAAAATATATTATAAAAAGTGAGTTGACAAAATATTAAATGTTTTTTTCTTAAATAATGTGAAAAATGAATAGTGACAATCTTTTTGAAATAGAGAAAGTATTATTTTTAGATTTGTTACAAACAATGTTGGAGAACGCATAGGAGATATCAATAGAGGAAGTCGATGCTGAGTTAATGAACTTGTATTTGAAAGAACTAATGAAAATTTCCAAATCAAAATTATTTAACTATGGTGACTTGTTTAGTGCATTTGCCATAACTACGCAGGCGACTAAAGTTGCAGCTATTACCAGTAAGGATACTAAGGTGGCTACTGCTCGTGCACAATGAGTAGCTTACTACTATTGTTGTCATGCTCGTAGCAAGAATGATCGAAGTAGCTTCTGCCAATGAGGAAAAACAAAAAATAAAAGAGGCAAATGGAGAGACAAGAACAGTGGAATGGACCACTATATTTTTACATTTTCTCATAAAAATACAAGACAATCTTAGATCATTTTTTAAAAAATAATAATAAAAGTTTGATTCAATTTGTTAAGAGTACCAAGGATTAAATAATAAATTTATATTAATAATTAAATATTTTAAATTAGATGTGATGACAATTTTTCCAAAAGTCTAGATATCATTTTACAATGTACATTGGGATCAATTAGCATAAAAAATTTGGACAATTGAAAACCAAAAGAATGATGGTTCAAGAATTTGATTATGAGTAGAATATATTAAAACATATTATAGATATACAGTTTAAATTATGATGATAATCTTCTTAAAAGTTTATAAAACACTTTACAATGTACATTTAGATCAAATAATTGAAATATGAAATTTTGAGTTATTGAAAGTCAAAATAAATATTGGCCAAGAGATTTATTACAAATTAAGTAACTCAAACCCAATATAATAAAAAATAATTTTTTTAAACAAGTATAAATATGTGTGGCTTGCATTAGAGTTGTAGATGTTATTTGTATTATATTAACACAAAATTATTATTTATATTATATTTTATCCAAATGTATACTATAAAACCTTTGAACTTTTTAAAACTATTATTAGCTCATCCTAAATTATATGTATCTAATTTGAATATCTATTTCACTAGCACAAACTTATATATATTCTAACAATTTCATTCTCAATACCTCTCATAAATTGAATAAAATGTTTATTATTATTCCTAATTATCTATCTAAAATTATTGAGTATTTCTATAGATATATATTTAGATCGTTATTGATATTTATTTCTGTTGGATTAGGTTGTTCAAACGTTAGTTATGACTTTCTTTTGATATTGTCAATATAGATTGAAAAATTATAATATCAATTTTAAGTGTTCATCTTGCAGACATTAAGTTAGAATCTCATTAGACATTGAATATAAGTGATTATTAAACGTTGAATAAAAGTGATTAGAAACAAAAAAAAAACTCAAAGTATGAACATCTGCCTCTGAAAGTCTCGACTACGAATTTGATGAAATGACTTCTCTATACAAGCAGACGATTTCGCAGTGAGTATCGTGTCCTAAGAGAAAAATAGAGACCGCGACTTTCACTATTGCTCAAGAAGTACAATGACTATTTTTCTTGAAAAACCAATGATTTTTATGCCACATGGACTAGTCGTTAGATACAAATATGGTTATGTGAATTTCACGATCGCGAATTTCATTTGACAAACATTAAATACAGGATTTACCTAGCATAATTTGGGAATTTGGGCATAATTTTATTTGTAATGTTTTTTTGGTGATTATAACCTATACACTACCAAATGAAATTGAATGCAAGAGAACAACCATTGATTGTACCAAAACTCATACAAAGTTAACTTTAACTCTATTTTTTGTACATAATTTGGTGTGAGCTTTAAACACCTTGAGTTTGGATTTAAGAGTCAGCCTTTGTATATAAACTTTTGTTTGAGTTTTAGAGTGAGTCTTAAAAAACTCTTGTATAGGTTTGAATGTTAGTCTTGATTAAATACTTATGTAAGGTTTGAGTGTGAGTATTGAGAAAACACTTGTAAGGTTTGGTATGACGCTAAACGCTAAATTGAGTGTGAATTTGGAAAACACTAGTGATTTAGTGAAACACTCAATCAGTAAATTGGAAAGTGATTGTAGGGTTGGTTAATACACGAACCCCCATAAAATTATTGTATTTATTTTTCTCTTACTATTTTTTCAATAGTTTATTTATGTGTGCTTTCTCAAAAATTCAAATTACCCATCAATTTAACCCCTTTTTTGGTGGAAAAGCGCCAACAATTTCTATACATGCAGAATAAAAACTTCATCTCATTTTTCTTTGGTTTATTTTCAAAGTATGCCTAATTTGGAAATGTTAATATAGAAAGCAATGAAACCACAATTGAAACTTATTTTCAACAAATTAGTAAGTCGAACATCAATTTGGCTTTGGTCCATTAATGCAAATCCTGATTGGCTTAACAAACCTAATGTCAATAGTGCAAATATCAAAAAACGACTTTTAAAAATACAAAAACCTTGAGTACAAAACTAGAAAATATAAAGTTAATCTTAATAACTTTTTTTGAGCATTACTTGTATATGTAGTTCTGTTAATATTCTAATTTTGTTGATACTATTTTGTTTTATTTTTAGATTTATTGTAAATAATATTGAAGAATACAAATGAAATATTAATAGAGGAAGTTTATGTTGAGTTAGTGAACTCATATAAGAGAGCTAATGGAAATTTATAGATTTAAATTATTTAACCATGTTGATTTGTCTACTCATTTGTTGTAGTTACACATATAGCTAAGGTTGTAGCTATTGTTGGTAAAGATGCCAAGGTGACTATTAGTCATGCACAAAGAGCAAATGAACTTGTTGTCCTTATTGCATGCTTATAGTAAAAATGGTTGGAATAACTTTTGTTGAAGAGGAAAAAAAAAAAAAATGAGATAGAAGTTAGAAATAGAAGCCATGGAAAAGACTTTATATAAATACTAGACAATCTTAGATTATTTTTTAAGAACAATAATAAAAGTTTAGTTCAATTTGTTAAAAGCATTGACGATTAAACCACTACAAGAAAAATACAAAAATAGCTACTGAAAATTAGCTACTAACTGTATTAATAGTTATTTAGTAATTTATTAAATATGAATAAAATTGAAATGAATGGATGAGATTTAAAAAAGAATAAGAAAAAGAAAATACAACTAATATATTGTAAACTTATGCTGAAAAACTAAATATTTTAAATTTCATAAATATTATAGATTAGGCTGTAATGATAATGTTTTCAAAGTTTAGATATCAATTTATTTATGGTGTATATTTAAATCGATAGCATAACTTTTACTATTAGAAATGTGTATTATTGAAGACTACAGGAACAATGATTAAGAATTTTATTATAAATTGAGTATATTAGAATATATTATAAATATGTATTGATAAATTAGATAAATATTATACATAGTTTAAGTGATGATGACCATCTTTTTAAAAGTCTACAACATATTTTACAATATAAATTTAGATCAAATAATATCTATTTGTGCTATGAAAATTTGGATTATTGAAAGTTTAAATTAATACTAGCCCAAAAAATTTCTTACAAGTTGAATAATTCATACCCACGACAGTAAAAACGAAAAAATTTAAAGAAAAAGTATAAATAGGTGCCATTTATTTTAGATGTTATTTGCATAATACTAAGACACAAAATTATTATTTATATTATATCGATCCAAATGGACACTATAAAATATACTTTTAACTCTTAAAAAGATTATCAACATATCTTAAATTATATATGTATCTAATTTGTTAATTTAGACATATAATATATATTCTTACACTTTCATCTTTAATGTCTCTAACAAGTTAAACCACACATTTAATTACTGTTCCTAAAAAATCATTTAAGATTATCTAGTATCTATGTAAAAAAATGTGTAGACCACTATTTATTTTTATATATGCAAAATAAAAACCTTGTCTAATTTTTCTTTAATCGATTTCTAAAACATGTCCAAATAGGAGTGTTAATATAGTTAGGAATGACATCACAATTTAAAATTATTTCAACAACTTAACAAGTTTGGCATCAATTTGGCTTTGGTTCATTGGTATAAATCTTAGGCGACTTGGAGATTTTAGTCTCAATAGCACAAATATCAAAAAGCGAATTTTTAAACACAAATTGCAGAAACCTTTAGTTCTTCTAAAATTATCTAAATCTTTTTCAATTAGTCTCACAAAAGAATACAATCTTTTTTCAATTGTGATAATAATTTAGCGTTCTTATTATACTTATTATAATTAAATTTTTTGTTAATTTCGAGGCAGGATGATTTTTTATTTTATTCATTGATGAGTTGAATTAAATTTTAGTAAATTTTTAAAGTATTATTCAAGTAAATATATATATATATATATAACTAAAAATATTGACCAGAGAAATTATGATATAATTTTACAGTGTAACTCTAAACTTTAAACTTTTAATGGAGCTTTTTCATGGTAATTATTGTAATTTTTTTAAATTTCATATTTATTCCACACAGTAAATCAACACCAATTTCAAATTAGTTGACACATTTCATTAAAATACATAAAAGCGGTACTCATAAAATAAAATAAAAAAAGTACTCATAAAAGTAATTGAACCTCATAAAAAAAAAAGCTTCTCAAAAAAAAAAACTTCACAAAAAAAAGAAATTAAAAATATAAAATAACTCATATAAAAGGAGAGATAATAAGAAATTTATAACTAAAAAAATTATTTTTTGTATAATATGTGCAATGCACGTGATATTATTGCATTGACAAAAAAATTATTAAATTTTATATATTGTTTTAAATAAATAAAATTAAATCTTTAACTAATAAAATTTGAATAATCAATCTTTTTCAACTAATAAAATTTAATTTAATTTCATTAAATTAAATTAAATTAAAATTTTAATTAAATAAATTATTAGATTAATTCATTTTCATTAATTCATCTCATTTTCACTTTTTTTATATATTATTAGTTTAAATATAGACAAAATTTTTGTATTATTTTTGTTATATGTAACTTCTTATTATATTTATGTATAAATGTATAAAGAAAATTATAATTTTGAATCTATAGTTATAAATTTAGATAGTTCTAATTTTGAAAAAGAATATGCAAAATATTTAAAAATAAGATTTTTAAAATATAAATTGAAGACTGTTTATTTTTATTTATAATTTTTTATGTATTTATGCCATTATTTTTTCTGGTGTTGCATGTCTAAACTTTTAGTACCATACCTTTATGTTTTTTTATTTAATTTAAGAGTACGTATCTCAAATTCTCAGAGTTGTATTTTTATATTTTTTAATTTTATTTTGACTATTGTAAATTAAAATTTTTTACTTATATTTTATGTATTTTGGTGTACTAATTGTAACCGTATGTTTAACTATAAGTTAATGATTATGAATTTTTTATTAATAAAATCTAAAATATTTAAAGATTTCATATTTTTTAATTTTATTAAAAATTTCTGATTTTAACTTTTTTCTTGTTCTATTAACTATTTTATATTTCTTAGGCTTAATTACTAAAAATTTTTTCAATTTTAGTGTATTTTTCAAATCCATCTCATACTTTATTTTTAACAAAAAATATCCAAATTTTAATTTTTTTCTGAATCTATTCTCAAACTAATATTTGATTATAAAATGGATAAAAGATCATTTTAATCCCTGAACTTTTCTAAAAAGTTTGGTATGATACAAAAAAGAGAAAACAACTAAATTTGTATAAAATCTTATTTAACTAAAAATTTCACCAAATTAAATTTAATATATTTATTCTAAGTAATTGAAATATAATTAATTTAGCTAAATAATTTATTATAAAATTTTATTATAAAATGTCATTAATTCATAATTCAAACTGAAAACTTACACTATCATAAATTTTTTAAAATAATATAATATTAAATAGTTATTACCTTTTTTATATACATATTAAATAGCTAAAAAAATTTTATAAAAAATTAAATCATTTTTTTATATTAATGAGTCAGATATAAATTTACTAAAAATAAATAATTGTTAAATGTTAAAAACTCAAAATAAAAATTAAATAAAAAATATATAAAATCTTATTTTATTTTTTCTTTTTATATAAATAGTATCATCTTCACTTTTGTATAGTATCGGTGTTTTTATAATTATATAAAAAATTTATAATATTTTTTAGTTTAGAAATACTCTATTTTTGTTTTATAAGTATATTATATAATATAAAAATTCACTTTAAATTTTTGGGACCTATTAATCTGTTGTTTTATATAAATATTTATTTTATTATAAAATTTAATCAATTTAGACCTAATCAATTATTTATTCTCTAAATTTAAATGTAGTAAATTATCATTATATTTATATAGAAAAGTATTTGTTTGATATATTAAATAAAAATTAAATATTTAATTGTTGTGCACTTGTGCTACTCTTATCTTCTATTTATATACCTTAATTTTTATTTTTTTATTTTATTATTTATATGATATGATTATTATTATTATTTAAGATATTTTAAACAATTTATTTACTTCAAAAAAATAATTATCATCTATCATTTATATCCATAAATATTAAATTTTTATAAATAAATAGACAATACTTTATCAATAATTTTAATTTTAAAATATATTATATATATTCAACTTTAAAAATTTTCTAAATGTTTCATTGATTATATATGTATACTTCTAAGATTAATTTATTTTAGAACTTCTTATATTTTAGAACTTCTTATATATTTTGTATTTTTAATAAATTTATTTTTCTCTCAAGAAATGACTCATCAATATAAACAGACAATCTGATTATCTGTAATAAATATGTTTGAACTATTTAATATATGCATAAAAAATAATAACTATTTATTATTCCATTTTTTTGAAAAAAATTATGATTATTTATATTTTTTATTTTGAATTATAAATTAATGATACTCTAAATAAATTTTTATAATAAATTATTTATTTAAATAAATTATATTTCAATATATATATATATATATATATATATATATATATATATATATATATATATATATATATATATATATATTTATATATATATATATATAAGATTCTATTTAGATAGATTTTGATATATA
>CATIWR010067750.1:0-15945 GCA_949677035.1 Omphalea diandra | reverse complement strand
ACTCAGACTGAGAGGACACTGCAATAGGGAAACATTTAAAAAATTCACCACATTCTGTGTGTATCTGATATTGTCCTAAAATTTGACTATGTTGTCCCATTATATGTCTAGTTTGTTTGAAAAAAAGAATGAAGTCATTTGGATAAGTATATCAAGAGTTATTATTATGACAGTGTAGCAAGCTCAGGCTGCCATATAAGGAAAATATGTATAAACACTAGGTACACTTGCATGAATCATGCCATAACTGCATACCAAGCATTCATAATCATTTTGACATACTTATAATCATGTATGTATCAAATGTTAGGATCTCAATAATTTGAAGAAGCCCTACCATAAAGGTTGGTCACATCAAAAGGTGAGTAGAAACAATAATTGGATTCAATAGGTGTATGTGATAATTGTATGATATGATTATACTCTATTACATGTATATATGATTGAATTGTTACATGTTACATGGGAATATAGGGCAAGTGAGAGTTAAATGCTCTTTACGATTACTTGGCATATCATTTGTGAATAAGCACTTGCATATGGAACTAAAAGGGGCGTTGTGACCAACTTGTCAAACACTTGCAAATTACAGGAAGATAGACCAATAGGTCCCAAATCATATGTTACATGAATCACATGAATATTCCGGGAGCAATGTTTGCCTTGCTCGGTCACGACAAAAACAAAGCTATTACATTTGTACTTGCATAGTCAGTTGTTATACTTGTAATGTATCTTGATGATATTTGATTATGGATTATGCCATGAGGATTTGATTATTGTTTTTATTCACTAAGTTGCGACTCACCAAATCACAATTATTTTTCAGATACTGAAGCATAGAGTTTGGACATTTTGGTGCATAAAGTATTGCATAAAGACATATGGAATATAGGTCATCGGCTCCAACTCTCTCTCCTTGCATCATGTACATGCATTTGTTAGGAACTAGTTATGGTCACTGGTCCTAACATTACTTAACACATGTGTACATTAAATACATATAGGATTATATATGTATGATGATTAAACCTTAATGTGTATGCATTTATGAACATGAAATGCCATTATTTACAACTAAAGACGATAGTTACAGTTGGTGGTATCAGAGGATTCAAGCAAATGTGGGGCAGATGTGCAAATCCCGGTGTGTATGACATCGCAGGGCCGACGGGCAAATCTTGGATGTTGAGTGCTCTGATAGGTACTAGCTATAGCCACGTTGTGACGTTACAAATTATAGTATAAAAGCTGATTTACAAATGAGAATAATGGATGTCACAGTTATTGGTTTGATAAATGAATTTAGATGTTACAATTTTGGTATCAGAGATTGCTCAATCATATGCGGGGCAGACGTGTAAATCCTGGTGTGAATGACATTGCGGGGTCAACGAACAAATCTCGGATGTTGAGTGCTCTGTTAGGTATTGATTGCAACATTACAGATTGTAAACATGAATAATATGAGTTATGTAATTGAATATGGTCGTTACAGTTTAGCGCAACATGAGTTATGTCAAATGAAAAAGGCTATTACAGTTATTGGTATCATAACAAATATGAATATGATCGTTACAATCATTGGTATCAGAGTAAATATGAATATGGTCGTTACAATTATTGGTATTAGAGCAGGGATATGTTCCATAGGGACATGCATATGAACATGACATGACTTTTGCACTATTTGCATTATCATATGACATAGTCTTATTTGTCTAGTTCCCATGGCTCACCAAGGAAATAGGAGTCAGCCAATTTGCATTCCATATACGCATCATGCTAACCATTAAGAGATAAAACTGCTAATAAAGTTAGATCTTTTACACATGCTCATGCATAACACATATCTTATGGGTAGCCATAACATAGAATCAGTGAACCAATAGTGCAGGGTGAAGAAATTCAAAGAGAGACAAAGTATGATAAACTAAGAAAATAGGGTGCAGTTGACTTCAGTGGTACCACATATCCATCAGTGATAGAGACATGGTTAAAATGAACAAAAAGAGTTTTGAATTTGATGAAATGCACACCAGAGGAAAAGTTTGATTATGCAGTATTGCTATTACAAGGGGATGCATATGATTGGTGGGAAACCATTCCAGGGAGTGATGTCCAGCCTCTAGTAATTACATGGGATGACTTTCTTCATGAGTTCAATAATAATTACATGCCAAAAATATATAAAGATGATAAGAGAAGAGAGTTTTTGAACCTACAGCATGGGCAAATGACTATAGTTGAATATGAGGTGAAATTCAATCAATTATCTCATTAAGCATCATTTATGGTAACCACTGATAGAGACAAATGTCAAAAATTTGAAGAGGAACTGAGATATGGGATTATAAGTAAGATCAAAGCTGCAGATCTTGAAAGTTATACCAAACTGAAAGCTACTGTAATCAGGGTGGAAAGATTTAGTACTATTGCCACTACGTGAATTGAAGTTATACTGGGTACTGGTTGTCTAAATATCATGCAATAGTGAATTGTTTTATTAAAGAAGTTATTCTGGAATCTCTAAATCATACAAAGGTTGTGCTTCAAGGGGAAAGACAAATTATACCAGCATGTCTAGTTTCTGCTATTAAGGCTTTTCGTATGATTAAAAATGGTTGAGGCTTATTTCACATGTGGTATTTTTAGGACATATATGAATTAAAAGATAAATTGACATCTGCTCCAGTATTAACCATTCCTACTGATAATAGAGGATTTGTAATATATAGTGATGCCTCTCATTAAGGTTTAGGATGTGTTTTAATGCAGCATGGTAAGGTAATTGCATATGCATATAGACAACTGAAACCTTATGAATTATCTTACCCAGTACATGACCTAGAACTTACTACTGTTGTGTTTGCTTTGAAAATATGGAGACACTGTTTGTATGGAGAAACTTTCCAAATATTTATAGATCATAAGAGCTTGAAGTATTTGATGAGCCAAAAAGAATTAAATATGAGATAGAGGCAATGGTTAGAACTGCTAAAGGATTACGATTGTACCATTGAGTATCACCCAGGGAAGGAAAATGTGGTTGCTGATGCTTTGAGCAGGAAATCAAGAAGCGGTCTAGCTCAATTACAAGTGTTTACATTGTCTTATTTAGTTCAATTGCGAGCTATGAATATAGAGCTAAACATACAAAAGAATGGGGTGTTAATTGCCACTTTTCAAGTGAGACCAATGTTGCATGATCAAATTAAAGAAGCACAATGCAAGGATCCAAGGTTACATAGAATCATTGAAATGGTAAAACAGGGGAGACATGGTGATTTTGATATTCAAAATGATACCTTGATGTTGGGGTCTCGTATTTGTGTGCCTAATGTTGATAACTTCTAAAGAGAAATTCTAGAAGAAGCACATAATGCTTCATATGTCATGCATCCAGGTATGACAAAGATGTATAATACCCTGCGATCTCATTTTTTATGGCCTAAAATGAAGAAAGATGTAGCAGCCTATGTTTCAACATGTTTGACTTGTCAACAGATCAAAACAGAACATCAAGCACCAACTGGAAAATTGAAACCATTGATGATTCCAGTATGGAAATGGGAAAGAATAACCATGGACTTTGTATATGGGTTAACGAGAACTTTGAAGAAGAATGATGTTATGTGGGTGATCATTGATAGACTATAGGCATATCACTCTTCTCCCTCTCCTTCTTATTCGTCTTCTTCTTCTTCTTATTCTTCTTCCTTTCTTTCTTTCTTCTTTTGCTCTAGCTTTCTTTTGTTTCCCCTTACATTTATCCTCTTTATTATGTTCCCAAAGGATAAAAAATTCAATTTGTAAACCTATTCTAATAAGACCAAATCATGATGTCTCATTTCTCTTGGTTGGAAGTTCACTTTTCCCTTTTTAGCCCCTCTTCTTCGCTCCTTCATCATCTCCATCCATCTCCTAATCCCCATATGCTTCTTATACTTTTAAATAAGCTCTTAAAAACCATTATTTGTTAATGCTATAACATGCACACAACATAATATAATCTGTCATGCAACTATACAAACATTACATATACGTTCAAGTGTCCCAAATGCAATGATGCAAGTGTCGTCGTTGTGCTTATCTAATTCGCATATCTAAATGATCATTTATCCATTATGTATGTTTATGTGGGATTAAAAAATATTTATACAATAAATATGTTTATGTAAGAATGCCAATGAATGTGGATAGAGATGTTACACTTATACCATCATGGGGTAAAGAATGCAAGGGTTCAACTCATACTAAGAAGAGTTAAAAGCCTTAAATGAACATATACACAACGACACTAAAAGGACAAACTCTTTAAAGACATGTACAAGTAAGAGAAGAAATCCCTTTAAGGAATGAAATATGCACACATAAACTAATTTACACAGTGGGAAAATAAAATACATAAGTATTTACATATGGAAAATAATTACATCAAATGGGATAGGGTTACATTTTATGCTTACATTAAAGATACCTAGCCATGTTCTTTGAGGACATTCACTCTCTTTTAAAGGAATGCAAACAAGTGGGGTACTCTATTCCAAGGTGTTAATGGCTCCTAAGTGCGCCTAATAGCTAAAAGGGTTATTATAGTTAATGGCTCCCATAAGCTTGAGGGGCAATTGTCATGATCCCCCATTTGATAAACCAAAAGATACTAGGCTTATGAGTGATGAATTCTCCTCACAATCTCCTAAGCCTAAATAGTGCTTAGGTCTCAAGATTGGAGAACTATCAGTTTAACTAAGGACACCTAGTGCTCGTGGCAAAATGTAGAGGCTACATGGATGTAATGGACTACACAACAACAAGTTTAAAATATTAAAAATGAACGAGAGATTAAACACAAAGTTAATTTTGGGGTCTCCAATTGAGTCACCACAGTGAGGGCCTTGAATTTTGTTACTATGCTTAAACTAGTGGAATCTTGCTTGCAATTCGTACCTTTTATTGATCATCAGGGGATGTAGAGAATTGGGGTTATACTTTAGTAATAATCCCTAACTATTGCATATTATTGGACTAATGGAGGGTTCCACTTATGCCTTACATAATTTCAATGCCATTAGTCTAAAATGGTGGTCATCCGGGGATAAAAAATGGGATAGTACATTGGTACTACCCTTAGAGAATGTGGAGTCACCACTCGACGTTAGTCAGGACAAGAATCTAGGGAAGGCAAAAAATCAGATAGTACATCGGTATAGCTTGGGGAAGAGTTTAGGGACTATCGAATTGCCTAAATATTGGGATTTGGCTTTCAGACATCTTTTCTTCACTTTTAACATTTTAGTTATTGATTAATCCAACTATCGCCCCTAAACATACATCTAAACATGATCCATTTTAAACAAATCGAGTCATCAACTTAAAAGGGGAGTGGGATGAACACACACACAAATAAGGGGTAAAGAACATATATGGTCAGCTCGAACCTAAAAGAGTCGAAGTCTCAATGAACACACACACAAAGTAGCTAACAAAAAAAAAAAAAAAGAAACCTCTTTACATGAATTAGAGAAGAATACAAATGAAATGCGAAAGAAGGGAGAGGGATATTTACATAAAAATCCTTTACGACGTAGAGGGTGGGATACAAGTATTTACATGCAAAAATAATTACATCATTGGGAATAGGGTAACAATTTCACTTTTACATTGGGGGTGTCTAAATTTGTTCTTTAAGAACTCAAACTCTCCATTGAGGAAATACAAACAAAGGGATGTCCTATTCTAAGGTACTATTGTCTCCTACATGCGCCCAGTGGTTGAGAGGATTATTGTAGTTGATGGCTCCCATAAGCTTGAGGGTGATTGTCATGATCCCCTAATTGATATACTGAAAGGTATTAGGCTTATGATATACTCAAAGGAATTAGGCTTATGAATGATGGTCACTCCTTATAATCTCCTAAGCCTAAATGAAGTTTATGTCTCAAGCTTGGAGATCCATCAATTTATTTAAATACAGAACCAGTGTACATGGTGAAGTGTGGAGGCTATATAAATGCAAATATACTTCATTAATAATAAGTTTAAAATGTTGAAGTGAACCAAAGATTGAATTTCAAGTAAATTTTGTAAGTCCGTAGTGGAGTCGCCATTGTAAGCACCGACGGGTTGTGGCTTTCAGTTACACTCGAACGAGTGAATTCATGTTTATGATAACATCTTTTTATTAGCTAATAAGGTTTCGAGAGGATAAAGGTCTTTATATTGGTAATGACCTAAGATGTGCCGCATGTTTAGATCAACGGGGGATTCTTTAAGCCTTGTCAAAGTTCATGGCCTTAAATCCAAATTTTGGTTATCAAGGGACTAAGTGGGGACAATACATTAGTGTTATCCCTAGGAATTATGGAGTCGCAACTTGATTTTAGCCAGGATAAGAATCTAAGGAAGGCAAAATTTGAGCTTGAACTATTCAACCATAAGGTCTATTTCATCTTCACCCCATCAAAGATCAAATTCGAAAATTAGGTACTGCTTGGCAAAGAGGTTAGGCACCCTCAAACCACCTGAATATTAGGATATGGCCTTTAGGCATCTTTGGTTAATTTTTTACATCTTAACCAAGTTATTAATTAGTTTAATTTAATAGCCTTAAGCATGTCTTTAGGGTAACTAAACTAAACAAACTATGTTAGTAACTCAAAGGGGACAAGAATCATGCATCATGGCAAAGGGAGTGGCATGCATCTCATCTTATATGCATAATCATCTAAGAGGAAAAGGGAGTGGTGAATCATGTGACATGGCATAGGATTGTCATGCATTTCATCCATACACATCATATGATGAACCATGATCAAATATGATGATTATCAAGACCAAATTTATGGTATAGATCAAGTAAGCACCTACACCATAAAAATGCACAAGTTAGTAAGTAAGAGGAACATACGATAAGTAAAACGAACAACAAAAAAAAAACTAAATAAATAAGTATAATTCACATTACCATATCTCTCATGCAAAGGTACCTAGGCATGTTTCTAAGTCCATAATAAGCATAACTTGACATCATATGAGAAGCAAGATAATATCACGACACAAATACATGTATCATGCAAAGTAAGGAACCAAAAACATGTGATGCAAAGTACTTGGAGGATTTAAACAGCCTAAGGAAAAATTATCATAAAGGGGGTCCTAGGAGTGATGAATACTCTCCCTTTATTGCTTAAAAAAAGCTAGGCATTTATAGGCAATACTGACCTTAACAAAAGTTATAATGTCATTTCAACAAGGGGAAATCACAAGGCCAAAACAAATTAATAACATCCTTGAAAAATAAACATTACAATAATGAGACTCCCAAGGTCTTATAAATTCATGGTTCCTCACTTGGTCATTGTCAAATCTAGTCCAAACAAAATACTCAAAATGTTAATCAATCAAAGTGTGGCAAAACATAAAATATTAACACAAAATGCAACATAAAAACATTTAAAACATGTTCAAAATTCAATTTTTAAAATGAATAGGGGTCCTAGGTCATGAGACCTTATCTTATTCTATCAATGGAACTATAAAACATCATAAAGGTAACTTTAAAATGAAAGGAATGAGGGTGGAGAAAGGGGAGATTTTGCAAACTATTTGTTTAGAAGCTTGATTGTATAACCTATTATAAGGGTTGTAAAGCCCATAAGGTGGGATATAGAGCCTACATTAATATTTTACAACCCCCAATTTTTGAAATTTTTAAAACAAATAAAAGAAATGGAAAGTGGAAAATGGGGAGGGATGAAAAGGGTATTAGGATGCCCTCATATGTTCTTTTTCCCTTAGAGGCTCACTAGATGGTTTATATCCTTCAAAATGCTTAGGGAATACATAATAATGTAAATATTAGGCTTGTTCTAATTTAGGAAAGAATGAAATAGACTAGGCATTTAGTATTTCTATGTTAATGGTTGAATATGGAGAAATTTTGGCAAAGTAACACTAGGGTTTTCCCAGCCTCTCCCTCATTTTCAAATATAGAGGTATTTATAGGTGATGGGACGATGCACTAGAGCTAAAATAGTTCTGGTTATACGATATTCATATCTAATCATAGAGAAGAAGATGAATCTCATAGAATTAGGGTTTGCATGTGGGATGTATAGCTGAGGCTAGGTTGTACATCCAACATTCAAAGTGGTACAGTACTGGGATTTAAGGGGGGACCTATTATTGAAGGTTATAGGATTTAGGGTTAAGCCTTAGTTGCACATCTTAGTTTCATGGGTTGTACATCCTAGTTTGGTAGCCTGTACATCCTAATTTGTTGGGATGTACATCCCACTGTATAAGGCTGAAAAATTGAGCTTGGTTTTGCGTTTAGTCTTAAGGCTTTCCCAAGGTGTCCAAAGGCCTCATTGCTCTTTCTTTGGCAATATCCCTTTACATTTTGGGGAACACGTTCAATGATTTTCATCAATGGGCTTTGCATCCTGAGGCCGAAAGTCTAATGCTTATATAGCCCATGCGAGAAATGTCTAGTGCTTATGATAATGAAGAGAATGTTATAGCTATAATGATTTTAAGTGGACTCATGATTTTGAGATTGTTTAAGTGGGACAGTTTCATGTTAAATTTTGTCTATACAATGAAAAGTAAGAAACAAAAAAGATAAAAGGAATCAGTTAGTGAGTTTAGACTCCCTTAATGATGACATGATAAGAAATGAATTAAATAGTTATAACATATTGTAAAATAGTGTTTTTATGAAGCATTTAGGATTATATGTAACTTAAATCACTGCCTCATATATGTATTATTAAGAATATAAAATGGAGCAAATGAAAATTAAAAATGTTTATGGGCTAACTAGTGTAAGTCTAAGCTTTAAGTTATCAAAAAGCGTAGAAATAAGCTTCACCTATAAGTAATTAGGCTTGCTAGGAGTTCTAAAGGCCTAAAGCCTTTCTATTCCCTAGTGCCAACATGGTCTATGCTCTAGATCTTGATGAAGTGGTATTATATCAATGGTTTATGTGGTCGAACTTCTTAATCTATGGATAAATACAAAACAGTATGAGATCATAAAAATTATGAGAGATATATGAGGATAATTAATGACATGATAAGATATAGGATTTCCTTCATTTCTTATCAAGTTCCTTGAGTTAGCATTTTGTGTTTAAGTGTGGAAATGTTATGTTTTCCCATGATTTGAAGCTTTGCATAATAAATATGATAAGCTAATGGTAAGTGATACTTGATGTTATGAAAGATAAGTTCATTATATATGTGAGTTTGTGTTATGAAGGACAAGTTGATGATGATGAGATGAAACATGCGAATAAGTTCTAATATGTCATATGTTATAAGTTGTTGGACTAAGTTGATTTAACCTAAGACATGAACCTCTTTTGATCTTGAAAATAGAGATTGATCAATTATAATGCCTTCATTAAGTGTTATTTTGCATATTATAAGTTAGTTTTTATCATTAGAAGTTTGA
Source organism: Omphalea diandra (assembly GCA_949677035.1). Taxonomy (NCBI): domain Eukaryota; kingdom Viridiplantae; phylum Streptophyta; class Magnoliopsida; order Malpighiales; family Euphorbiaceae; genus Omphalea; species Omphalea diandra. Next base: position 6,485 of record CATIWR010067750.1, on the reverse strand, counting down.
TGAAGTCCAAATCTCTAACATTGTAAACTTCACTCTAATTCGCAATGAGTGTATTGCAAATCACGACCGCGAATTAGTCAAAAGGAAGGATGAAACTAGGCCAGAGGAATTCGGGAATAGCTTCGTTGTCGTGAGACACCTAAAGTTTGCAAAGCCTTAGTCACAAAAGAATTCATGGTGTGTGTCACGCTTAAGTCGCGATCACGAATTTCATAGTGACAAAAGAGGGAACTAAAGCCACAACCACAGTTTGCCAAGTGTCCTAGGTGTCCGTTGAAGATAAAAAATCATGAGGGCTAATGTTTATTCATTACCACAACTCAATCAATTTAAGTTTGCTCTTCAAGTAGAGGAATTCATGGTCTTGGTGTCGCCCAAGGCATTGATATCTCGTGACCACGACATTTGAGAGTGGTTAGAACATAATGGCTATATTTTCTTGGATAATCAACAGAAAGCTGACAAATGGACTAGTCGTTAGACATAAATGAGATTTTCAGACGAAATCGAAAATTTGCGACTGCGAAAAGTTAGTAGCGACTGCGATTTTATCATAACAACCATTTAATGCTGAATCTACCTAGCACATCTTTGAGATTTGTTTATAGTTTTAGTCTAATGTCTCTTTGGTGGATATGGGCTATAAATACTCCACCAAACAAATGTAAATGCAAGAGAATTCATTAATTTATAACCAAACTCTTGCAAGTTTACTACTTATTCTTTCAATTCTTCTTTATGCTTTAAGTGATTATTTGGTGTAAGCAATAAATACCATTGTAAGAGGTTTTAGTGTGAGCCTTGAAAACATTTGTGAGTGGTTTAAGTGTGAGCCTTCAAAACACTTGTAAGACGCTTTAAGTGTGAGCATTGAAAACACTTGTAAGAGGTTTTTGTGTGAGCCAAAAAAACACAAGTTGTAAAAGTTTGGTGTGAGCTTGGAAACACCATTTGAGTTGAGTGAAATATACAATTGTAGAGAATCGGGGAGTGGGCATAGGTTTAGTTAACACCCGAACCACTATAAACACTTATGTCAATTCCTCTCTTCTTCTACTCAACTTTTTAACCACCTTATCCTTCATTTTAATTTTTAATTGAACACTAATTCAATCCCCCTTCTTAGCACCCTAGGCCAATATAAGTTAATATAAATGATAATGAATGTTAGGAAAATGAACAGTATAATGTTATAATGACATTATATAATGACATAGAAAATTAACATGATGGAATGATTTTATGATTTAAGAAAATAAAAATAAATAAATTTTATAAAAAATAAAATGATGTGATCATATGAAGGATAGATATGATGATGACGTGATATGATGATATCATACAAAGATAAGAAATAAAGATACGAGATAAGAAATACATAATATAAAAATGATGATAAGATAAGGAAGGATAAGGAAATAGAGCCAATAGTAGAAGACTAAGGTTATTTAACTATGTTTATCCTTTTAGACTACTAGAGAAGGGAAGGGATAGTTTTCAAGTGTATGAGATTCATTCCCAAATAAAAAAGGATAATAAATCTCTTAGTTATGGTCATGGAGTACCCCTTCGTAGTCATAACAAATCATTCTAAGATTTTAAATGAGATATGAAACTCAAATATGTTTTATGAAACACCCTAAACCCAAATCATATGCATTTTAATTACATTATATTTGAATATATGGATTGGATAAATAATTGTTTAGACATGTGAATTGGAGAAACATGACGATGACACTTGCACCTTTACATTTGGGACACTTGGACATATATGTAATGTTTGTATGGTTGCATGGAAAATTATCTTATGTTGTGTGCATGTTATAGTATCATAAACAATGGTATTTTAGAGCTTGTTTAAAAGTATAAGGAGCTTTTATGGATTAGGAGATGGATGAACGTGCTTAAGGAGTGAAGAAGAGGGTTTAAAAGAGGAAAAGTGAACTTCCAATCAATATAAATGAAACACCATGATTTTGTGTTGTTGTAATAAGCTTACAAGTGTAACTTTTAATAATTTAGGATCAAAGTTGAGGGGTTAGACATAAGGTAAAATAGAAGAAAGAGAGAGCTAAGGAAGAAATAAAGAAAGGAATAATAAGAAGAAAAAGGAAAGGGAGAAGAGTGAGCTGCCTATGAAATAATCCTAAGGTTTTCTAATTCTGGGATATTAGGTAAATTAATTTATCTTCTTTTAACATGAAATTAACCCTTCATGACAAGCTAATCATGCATGGTTAGTGAGAATTATGGAATATTTGAGATAGTACTATCGGATGGAAGTTGAAATTTAAGAGAATAAGAGTTGATTGTGTTGATTTTGCTGTTGGAGCATAATTTTGTACCCATGATTTCATAACCCTATAAGAGGAATTAGGAAAATTGAAAAATATGAAAGTTGTAGCTTTTTGTCTCATATAAATTCATATAAAGCAGTTTTTCTCTATTTGGTGTGTGTGAGGAGATATGGCTCCTTCATTAAGGCTGGTTCACAACCAACCGAAATGACCTCAGTCTTTCTGTTTTCTTATATTTTGATGGCATTATGTTCTGATTTTGATAAAGTTTAAACATGAAATTTGTAGCTTTATATCCCCTCTAAATATCTGTGAATCAGTTTTAATTGATTTGCTGTGTGGAAAGAGATATGGCTCATTGATTGGGACTGACCCTGTACCCAGATGAAACCTTACATTTCTTTTAATTCTGTTTTCCAAGATTTTGATGGCCAAAGATTCAGAATTTGATGATGGTCCAAACTTGAAATTTGTATATTTATGTATGATATACATACTTGTATTTTTTTTTTTTTTGCCAAATCCAGCATGGTTGTTGAGATATTGTCCCTTCATCATGACTGTTTGTCAATATGTTACAAACCTGCTCACCATGAGATTTGGTTCTTTATTTTGGTGACTTTATAGATTGAATTATATAATGAGTAAAACATGAAAAACGTTCCTTTATATGTTTGGTAACTGATGGTAGATTATTGTTACAACTAGATTTGTACAATTTGAGATACAACCAAGAATGTAAGACCTACTCATACTGAGATGACATTGCAACAGGGCAAAATTCAAAAATTCACCACATTTTTTGTGTGTCTGATATTAGCTTGAAATTTGAATATTTTATATCATTATATGTCTAGTTTGTTTGAACAAAAAGAATCAAGTAATTTGAATGAGCATATATGGAGTTATTTCTATGAGAGTACAATAAGCTCAGGCTGCCATATAAGGAAAATATGCATAAACACTAGGTCCACTTGCATGAATCATGCCATAGTTGCATGACAAGATGAAAATGTTACTTTATCATCATGGATTGACTTAGTGTATTGAAATAGGTCATCGAGGCATTGAAGACAATAGTGGGAATAAGTCGGGACTGTGCACGGCTTAATAAGCTTGAATGAGGAGGTAAGTAAATAGCTAATGGTACCATACGTGTGATTGGTTAAATGCCATGAACATATACTCAATGGAATGAAATGTTGTTTAATGCGATGATATTAAGGAATACATTGATGAAAAGATTGTTATAATCTTGATTTATTTATGTTCGTGAAACATTGATAAATTATGACTTGGGAATGAGAATATGTGGTGATATGAGCTGCCAAAGTTATGGGTGTTGTTATTAGGCATTATATTGCTAAAATTTTGGTGGATTTATAGTTGATAGAACAATACTTGATGTTGTTGACAAGTAACAATATTCATAGCCTGTGTGGCAATGACATATAACAGCCTACATGGCAATAACATTCAATAGTCTGTGTGGCAATGATATCTATAGCCTATGTGACAATGATATCTACAGCCTATGTGGCAATAAAATATAACAGCCTCTGTGGCAATAACATCCGATAGCCTGTATGGCAATAACATTCAATAGCATGTGTGGCAATGATATCTGTAGCCTGTGTGGTAATAAAATATAACAGCCTGTGTGGCAATAACATTTGATAGTCTGTGTGGCAATGATATCTATAAATTGTGTGGCAATTAGCCTGTGTGGTAATAAAATATAACAGTCTGTGTGGCAATAACATTTGCTATCCTATGTGGCAATGATATCTATAACCTGTGCGACAATAAAATATAACAGCTGTGTGGCAATAAAATATAACAGCAAGTGGGGTAATAACATTTAATAGCCTGTGCAGTAATGATATCTATAGCTTGTGTGGCAATAAAATATAACAGCCTGTGTGGCAATGGCATTGGATAGCCTGTGTGGCAATGATATCTATAGTTTGTGTGGCAACAATATTTATAGTCTATGTGACAACAAAAAATGAAAGCCTTTGTGGCAGTGATATTGATAGCCTATATGACATTTAATAGTAAAAACTCTTTATTTCGTGCATGGATATGATGATGAGTTATTGATATTTAAATGTTTGTTATAGTATTTGAGATTGAAGTATCGTTATGCATTTACTTACTGAGTATGCAAGCTCACTTTTCTACATTAAATTTTATTTTAGGAAGAGTAGACTAAAGATTATATCCAGTTGCATTTTGAAGTTGTTGTCTAGTAGTCTAATAGAGGTTGGGCCAGTATGCAGTCTATTAGTATTTTAGTTTGTTTAGCCATGTATACTTTGTTGTAAACAATTACTATGTTATGAATAAGAGACAGTGTAAGAAAAAAAAAGTAATTGAAATTAGGTCTTTAGTGACAATGGATAGATTGAGAGAATTTTGATAATTAATAAATGGGATGTCACATTTTAGAGGTATAAGAACGGGTAAATGATTTTGTAGACATGTGTAATATGATTGTGATATATATGATATTTGCATTGTGTTAATCTTACATGCATTGGCATATAGGAGTATGGATGCACATGATAGAGTTCATACTGGTTTAGAGGTTAGAGATGAGTCTTTTGAGTTTGTTCATGCACGTGAGCATGTTGACCATGCTGCATAGAATTTTGAGATGTCATGAAATAATCTAGCCACAGGTGTAAACCTAAATGTCATACAATTTATTGAGATGATGTAGAGATTTGCAATAAAAGCATATGTAGGACTTGCTATAGATAGGAATTATGATAGATTGAAGAAGTAAAGGGTAATTGACTTTGAAGGCACTATATATCTTACTGAGGCTGAAGAGTGGCTTAGAAGAATTGAAAGAATCTTGAATAGACTTGAATGCATCCTAGAGTAAAGTTGAGGTATGCAATATCTTTGCTTTAAAAAGAAAAGTAAACATCATTGGTATACTTAAATAAGAAGAAGATGAAGTTTTCTAATTGAAGCATAATTATATAATGATTACAAATTATGAGTTATAATTTATTAAAACTCTCTAGATATGCTCTAAAATATGTGGCTACGGAGGAATTAAAGTGCTAGAAGTTTGACAATGGACTGAGGTAAAATTTAAGATTGATTAGTAGTTAAACCAACTAATTATATTACATGATTAGCAGTAACTATTTGAGCTAAGGAGGTGATCCAAAAGAATATTGCAATTGAGGTTAAAAGAAATAGAAGTTACGTAGGATGAAGTGGAGAACTCAATAGGGCAACAAAAAGGGGTGGTTTTACATTGTCTAGTGCATATGGATTTTAAAGAGGTATTAATGATCAAATACATGAAGGACAGAGTCAACCTAGTAGATTAGTATTAATAGCATTTGGTAGGTGGTTTTGAAGGCTCAAATGGTAGGAAAGGACCCATTGACATAATGGGGAGAGATGTTGCCCCAATTTGTAATATTCATGGAAGAACTCATTGTGGAGAGTGTTAAGGACCTAAAAGGGTTAGTTACTATACTTATAGACAATCAGACCATATAAGCCAAGATTGCCCAATGACAGGTTGATTAGAGGAGAGTCTCAAGTAGTTGTGGGGAGAATGTTCATGACATAAGTAGAAACAAGTGTGTAGAAATTATTATGTGTTAGTATATGCTATTACATTTACTGCAAATTTAATATTGATGAACTTTAAAGAATTAGATGTTATTATAGGTATGGATTTTCTAGATTGTCATACTAAAGAGTTGATAATCAAATCTTCAAGACAATTAAAGAGTTATAATTCTTAGGGAGCACAAAACTGTTCCCACTTGTTTGACCTCAAGTATTCAAGAATTTCAATTAATTAAAAAACAGTTGTGATGCATTTATAGTTCGTGTAGGAGATACCAGTGTTCCTGATCTAAGGTTAATAAACATTTTTGTAATGAGATACTTTCTAAAAGTATTTTTTGATGATTTGCTTGATTTGCCACCACATACAAAAAGTTGATTTTAATATTGAGACCTTACTAGGAGTGGCGCTTATATATATTACTTCATACCAAATGACAGTAGTAGTGTAACATCCCTAGTCACATTCATTAGCATTATCACATGAGCATATGCATTAGATAAATAATCATTTAGAAGTACCATTGCATTTGGGGACATTGGAACATATATGTAGTGTTTGTATAGTTGTATGGCAAATTG
>CATIWR010067713.1:0-30629 GCA_949677035.1 Omphalea diandra | reverse complement strand
TGTGATGCTTATCAATAAGCTCAGGGACCAACGGAAGGAGGCTATCAGGGAAAGAAGTCTCTTCCTTGCACTTGTTGAGAAGCTTAAGAGTTGCAAGAATTGTGGAGACAACACCAGGGAGTTTATACTTTCTGATCTCCTATTAACTGACATGGAAGATAGGGAGATCCTTCCTCTTCAGATACGAGCTGGTAAAACTTTGAGGAACAGTCAAGATGCTGCAGATGCTTCTAATGTTATTGATGTCAAGAAATCTCCTGGTGAGCTTGATTTGGGATATTCCAGTTCCCAGAAACACGTGTCCTGGTTCCGCAAATGTACCTCAAAGATTTTTAGCTTGTCCCCTACCAAAAAGATGAAGCATGTTTCAGCTCCAATTTTTGCACAAGAAGAGACTGAGGGCTTTTGTAAACTTGCCGGTAAAGAACCTGGGGATAGCATGGTTCCTGGAGATGAAGTTCAACAGCTCCAGTGTGATGGCATTAGAAGGGAGGGGGATGCACACAGTTATGTGGACAGTAAGGTAGAAGATCCTGGACAATCAGAGTTAGATAGTCAACATAAAACAGGGGGGAGACACAAAGCTGGAATAAGTAGAACACGCTCAGTAAAAGCAGTTGTTGAAGATGCAAAGCTTTTTCTCAAGAAAAGCTCAGTAGAATCTGAACACAAGGCAAAAGCTGTGCTGTCATACCGTATCATTGATGAAAACCAGGGCATTTTAGGTCGTACAGAGAAGCTGACTGGCAATACTACAAGGAAACGGGAACGTGCACCAGCAGAAAGTGGGCAGGATGCTTGTGATAGTGAAGGATGTTCTGACAGTGTCACAACAGGTGGCCGCAGGAAGAGGCAACAAAAAGTGGTTTCGGGTATCACTCCAGTGCCAAAACGATATAATCTTAGGGGAAACAAGACGTAAGTTTTAAGGCTATGGTTGATATTTTGTGATTATCCCACTCTTTTTTTTTATTTATCATTGGTTTAATATGTACCCATTGCACATTGAAACTTTTATAATTTAAGTCAGCACAGATATTTTATTATTTACGCTAATATCCATTAATTCCATCAAGATCCTTTATTTCTATTATTGCCGCCTTCATCAGCACTATTACTGCTGTCATTATCATCACTATTGCTGCCGTCTGTCACTGCCACTGCCACTGCACCTCTTCTACTGCCATTACTATATCCTGTAGGTGATCTCTAATACTGTTGCCTCTGCCTATTACCACCAGCTATATTGCCACCTCCATTGCCATTCCACAAGATTTCCATTTTCACTATTAAACCATTTGAATCACCATTAACTCAATATTGCCACTCTATGTTCTTATTTATTTTTCTACCAAATAAAGTAAATTAGGAAACGGAAATTGTCATTATATTGTAGTGATCTTTCATTTATCCATAGAATCTATTACATTCCATTTCTTATTTGGTTATATTGTTGATTTCATGTCTGACACATTCTACCTAATTTAACCTTTGTTTTCCGTCTGAGAAATTGAGAATGAATTACTGTGATACCCGCTTTATGATGCATGCAAAAAGAAAAAAAAATACTCTGAGGCATGCAGTCAATTTTTTTTTTTCCAGGACTTGAGATATTGTCAAGAATGCAGTGTTCGAAAAGGAAGTGAAGGCTAGGAAATAGCGTTCTTTATTATTTTTCTCTTATTCCTCCTTTATCTCTCTCACTCATACACACCCCCGCTGCTTTGTTGTGTTTTGTCTTCTGAGTTACTAAACTCCAATTTCTGTGCTATTGAAGTTCTCTGTCTCTCCGACTGTTATATGAGTTGGCTATGTGATTTGTTTGATTGAAAAACTCCTATTATGTTTCTGTTTGACAAACACAATGACTTGATAACTAAAAGTGTGTTTTTTTTTTTTTCAATTGTTACTGACCTTTATTTGATGGACAGCAATTATGATAGTGTGTGTATATTGGTTTGCATGAAAATGACATGATAAATGTGGTTTATGTTGGATATGGGCTGATATCAAGGAAGAAATGCATTTATAATGGTTTTTTTACCCTGCTGATCAGTGTAGGGACAATCTCCACCAACCAAGAATTTTCTGGCTTGTTGAAGACAGAGGAGACAAAAGGTGACGGTAATGCTGCTGGAGAACCAACATCAAACCCTGTAATTGCTTCTGCATCGTTGCTTGGAGTTGCTACTGAAACTGGCAAGTCAACAGACTTGTTGCATGTCACAACAGTGAAAAAAAATCTGGAGTTTTCAGAGGATAGTGGTCAGGGTAAAATTCTTGTTCTTTCCCAGAGTTTGCTAGTTGTTTGTATATGATTAGTTGAATTTACTTATACTTTGTTCCAATTTTCCTAATTGTTGTACAGTTTGACTTGACAAACATTGATGGCCAGGCTGATGCAGCGAAGTCAGTTGAGATTACAGAGTTCAGTGAAGGGGTAAACTGTACGACAGAATTTTAGGATCAAGATGAGAATGGCAGCATAATCCATGAGGAGGGTGAAGAGGACTACGATGATGATGATGAGTTGGAGCATGGTGGTGTTTCAATTGGCAAAAAGATCTCGACCTTTTTCACAACATAATCAATGCCCTTTTGTTTTGTGCGTTAGATAATGTTTCTCTATCGTTTTGTGCATTAGTAAACTTCTTTACCTTCTGCTGATGAAGAATTAGAAACCAAAAGGTGGGGACTAAGCAGTGAAAAGGATGCACTGACGCCTTCGCATTTAATTTTGTTACTTGGAGAAGGCTTGCGTTGTGATTCAGTAGGTCAGGTAACCGATTCCTGTATTCATCCATCATTGATGTAATGCTGTCCTTCCCCAATATATACAACTTGGAGAGTACAATGGAAAAAAAGAACTTGCAGTATGATTATAGAACATATGATAAATAAGCTCGGCTAGGAATTGTAACAAGGCAGAGCTGGTGAGCTTTGGAATCCACATTCCCTTCCCATTCAAAATGAGGGAGTGACTGCTTGAGTAAGAGTTCTTCATTGAGGTGGAGTAAAATTACCAAACCTCCACAAGAGCCGATCAATGTTTGGTGGCGGTGCTTCCTGTGGAAAGATTAAATGAGGAAGTAAATGCCAGCCAAACCAACCATTTAAATGTCAAAGTGTTTGTTGGATGTTCATTAATTATGTCCACCAATCATATGCGTACGACTTTAACATTCAGTTGTAAGTTCGTGCCCACCAATCCAGACCCCAAAGCTTAACAGTCAAATGAAAGTTTGAGGTTTGGTGCATTATTCCTGAAAGCAAAGTTTTAAGTTCAAATTTTCCCTCTCTAAGTTGGAAAAAAAATTGTAAGTTTGTGCCGATCAATCCGTATTCCAGAGCTTGTTAAACCTTTTATTTATTTTCTAGCCGCAGGTGGCAAAACACATTGGAAGAAAGTCCTATGTCAAATCTCAACTCCATGTCCATAGCCATCTAAAACATCAAATAGGAATACTGAATAGGACTTGATTCAGATTCCTCTGCAGTACTCTGGTGCATAATAGTTTCATGATACATATTTTAGTACCAGTTTATCTCTAAAGACCCAGCAAGACCAATTCTATATAAAATCACCCAAGAGAGGGAAACACAAATATGGAACAAAATCAAAATTAATAATGACAAATTATCTTTAGTAAAAAAAAAAAATATATTTAATTTAAAAAATTTATTTTAATTTGATATTTTATAATTAAATATTTATTTTAAAAGAATCTAATTTAAAACTCATGAATTATATTTTTTTTAAAAAAATTCATTGTATAATCTATTTTATATTGTAAATGCTTATATAGATAGGTTTATATTTTTCGAAGGGGTTCGCTAATATTTTTCTTCTTGTGATTAACTATTAAAGAAAAATATATCTGTTAAATCTAATAGAATCTAAAGTAATTTTTTTAACACAAATAAATGAAACATCATTTTTAAAAGAGAATTTATGAAACTATAAATTTTTATATATGGAAATATTTTTTAAATAAAAAATTATATGCACTCAATTTATAGCATGATTTAATTTTCAACTGTTTTCATAATAATATTTGAAAAACGTTATTAATAACTTTATCTTTCTACTTGACATATCTTTTAATATATTGAAAAAGAGAGAATTTATTTAATTGATGATAATATATAAAATTCAATCATGTTAACTTTATTAAAACCAAAAATTTGTATTTTAAACAATTGTGATAGAAAATATAATGTTTTCATGGAAAAAAGATAAAATATTTATGATTTAACAAATAGATGCACATGCTAAACAAATTCAAATATCATCATAAGTGTTAAAACATTAGAATATTAATTATACATATCTAAAGCAAAATATATGTAAATATATAAAGTGATAAACTATTTAGAAATTGATGAGCAGTGCATATAATAAAAATAGTTCACGTCGATAAATTTATTATTAAATAAGAATATTAATTTTAATGAATTTTAAACATAAAATGAACTTATATTTTACTTTTAAGCAAAAAATATTGGCTGAATTTGTTGCCTATTTAATTAATAATAATTTTAAAATGCATTATTATATTGAAGAGATAATTAGTCTTTTTGTACTAAAGGTATTAACGTGACACCTAGAAATGAAGTACTTGTAAATCCAGTGTTAATTGCAGACCTCTCTCCAAAATATTAAATAGCATATATACTCAAAAATATTAAACAGCAAATGGGTACAAAGAAAAGGACATATCAGGCTGCAACAAGACTGGCAAAAAATGTCGCAAGAGTCTAAAGTGTGGGCTATGGCTTCCTAGTCTTCTTATCCCAAAAACCCCAACTGGGCAGCGTGGTCCTTTATTTCTTCTTACCACACACCACACAGAAGCAACAGAGCCTTAAAAGAGATTAACCCAACACCTCCCTTTTAAAGTTTCAAAAATGTAATCTTATAATCTCATTCTATTAAAATTCATAATAACTTGTTAACTACTACTGCTTTATGTAGAATGAATTGCTATATAATTTTTATGTTTCTCAATAATGGAATGTTTAGTAAAATATCAAACTTGAAGCCATAATTTGCTTGGAGATAAATTATTAGATATCCTATTTTAGATTCTAAGTTTAGTATCACTAGATTCTTTTGTACATTTTAGAAATAACATTATATATATTATAGGGTTGTAATGTTAAGCTAAAGATATATTCTGCATCATTATTGCTAATGATCACTCTTGATCTCAAAATTAGATATGATTATCCTATAAAAAAGATAAATAAATTGGAGTGTTTAAAAATTATTTGATACATAAGTTATTGAAAAAAAAAGAGAGGTATAAGAGTTAAGAGTAAGAGAGTGACTACCCTATAAAAGAGATAGAATAAATGAGAGTGCTCAAAACCATTTCAATACTTGAGTTATTGAGAGAAATATGAGAGTTATAAGAGCAAAGAAAATATTGAGCTTGTACATGCGGTCTTTAGATGTTCCTTTTATACTTATGAAATAACGGTTATTGGTTGAAATTTTGAGCAATTTAATTGCCCCATAATGTATTATTTTGAAAAATATGAGAACTAAATATGTCTATAATTTTTTGAACATTACTAAGTGTAAGTTTAGGAATACTTGTTATTTTAACTCTATCATCAATGGGATTATTGGATGAAGTGTCACTGAATGATGTCATCATGTAACTACATTCAACAAAAAAAAAACTACCTATTCATAAGGTGTCTTATTCATAAGGCATTCGATTATGTTAGGATTATGATTAATAACATATATTTGGATAAGAGTTAAAAGAAATTATTTTTTATTAATTAATAATATTTTTTTAATATGTATTTTGTGAGTCAAAAGTGAATTTTGAAAGGAATAAATATTTAAGAATTTTATTAATACTTAATTGAATTAGATTAATAATATAATTAATAATTTCTTTAATGAGTAGCTAAAAATATCATATTTTAACAAACAAAGGTAGATATTTTACAATGGAATACTAAACATGCTTTTAAGTAGAAATTTTCTAGTGAGAAAGGTAAGTGAAAAAGGACGAATAGGTTGGGTTGATGTCGAAGTGAAAAAGGTTACGTATGAAAAGCTGGGTTACCCTACATGTTTCGTTGCCGTGAATGAGCATCTCAAGAAGAACTGAATTCAATTCAATCCCTAAGCCCAACTCTTCCTCTAAACCAATTTGCAGGCTAACAACAACAGCAACACTATCATCTCCTCCACCTTTTTTTTTTTTAATAACCTCAATGCTTTCTTGTCTTTTACTATGTCTCCTTCTAGCAAACTCAGTAGCTCTAGAAAAAAAAAAAAAAGCGACATCCCCAAAACCAAACTTTGTCTTGCATGCATTTACACGCACCTCTCTTCTCTTTTTGCATGGCCAAATGCACAATGGTTCCCTCCCTAAACTAAGCCCTAACTAAGTTCCCTAACTAATCTCTCCTCTTTAATCACCTTCCCCAACCATTAAATCCCCCAACTAATCAGTCCCCTTTAATCACCTTCCCTAACCAATCACTTCCCTTTAACCATTTTTAGCAAACTATTTGATGATAACAAAATATTCTAAGTGGAGATAATAATATAATACATCACAAGGATGCATAACAAGAACCGTATAAAGGGCCACTCACCCTCTTCCTTTCGCTTTCAGAACAACACAGCTCAATCTCCTCCATACTTACTATTGCTTTTGATAATGATATTTACTGCCATTGCTATTATTACTCCTTTCTCTGCATTGAGAAGTGTGCTTTCATCTTTTATGTTCTTAGTTCTTTCCTCTCCATGTTACTTTTCTTTGCTTTTCTTTTTCTATAACCACAAGGAAGCAATTTTCTTGAGCATTACTTGACTTTATCTTTGCTCCTGTTTTTCTTTTTTAGTTCACTTTTACTGCTGCTACTACTTCTCCTAGCATTCTTTATATATTTCTTTATGCTTGCTATGTATATCTTGGTGGTTTTCAATACGGTCCCATATATGGGAGTCCTAGACTAGTTTCCTTCTTCTTCTTTAGGTTCTGTTTATGCATAGATCTTCTGCTATTTAACAATTTAGTGTACAAATTTAAATACCCTTATCTTTCTCAATGATCAGGATGTTAATTTCCTCTGTTCTTGTTCTAGTACTGTTTTCTTGTTGTAACTGACCTTTTTACAGTTCCTTGTTTGTTCCTAATCTTGAACAACTTTGTCTTGACACTTTCTTTTATAATCCATGAAGAGTTTTATCACAACTAAACAAGCCATCTTGACGTCATACATATTATGTTTGGTCATTTGGTGCTATGGTGATGAGGAAGCAAGAAATGATGCAGTTGCTCCTATGGAGGAAATGGAGCAAGCTGCGATGTATTCTGCCATACAAGGCTTTGTAGGTAACTGGTGGAATGGCTCAGATCTCTATCCAGATCCCTGTGGTTGGACTCCTATTCAGGTTCTTCACTTTTAGAATCCTATGCCTAATCTCTACTGTTACATTGCAAATATTGTCCTGTGCACAAACACATTATTTTTCCATGTCACTGTTCTGTTATTCTTTAGTAAATTCCTTTTGGTACTTGAGGCGAGATCTAGCAAACCACCTTTTAAAAAAATTATCCAAAATCAATATTTAATAAAATTTGTTGAAAGCAAGAGAGGGATGAAAATGATTCACCTTTGGCCAATTATATATCATGCCTATAATACTTCAATTAAATCCTTATTACACAATAAGCTATTAAGCTAGCTTCCATTTTTCTTGGACAGGGAGTCTCGTGTGATATCTTTGACGGTCTTTGGTATGTGACTGACTTAAGCATTGGACCCATTCATGACAACTCTCTTGATTGTGCCCCTAATGCAGAGTTTAGGCCACAACTGTTTGAGCTTAAGCACCTAAAATCTTTATCCTTCTTCAATTGCTTTGGATCACCCTTCAAACATCCAGTTACTATTTCAAGCAAAAACTGGGAAAAACTTGCAGGGTACTTGGAAAAATTAGAGTTTCGATCCAACCCTGGTCTTACTGGAGAAGTTCCTGCCAGTTTTGGTGGCCTAATTAAGCTCAAATCTTTGGTGCTATTAGAAAATGGCTTGATAGGTGAATTACCAACAAATGTTGGTAAATTAGTCAACTTGAAGAAGCTAGTCCTTGCTGGAAACCTGTTTACTGGCGGCATTCCAGGTAATTTTGGCGGGTTAAGTGAGCTGTTAATCTTGGATTTAAGCCGGAATTCACTCTCTGGGTCTTTACCATTTAGCATTGGTGGCATGAATTCACTCTTGAAACTTGATTTGAGCAAAAATCAGCTGGAGGGCAAGCTGCCTCTACAGATTGGGTATCTAAAGAATTTGACACTTTTAGACCTAAGCAACAACAAATTATCTGGTGGATTGATCAATTCACTGCAGGAAATGAGTTCTTTGGAAGAAATGGCACTGTCAAACAACCCAATTGGTGGAAACCTAAAGGCCATAGATTGGCATAACCTACAGAATTTAGCCACTTTGGACCTCTCTAACATGGGTTTGACAGGAGAAATTCCTATGTCTATTGCTAAGTTGAAAAAGTTGAGATTTTTAGGTCTTAGTGACAACAATCTTACTGGAAATATCTCACCAAAGCTTGCAACTTTGCCTTGTGTTAGTGCACTCTACCTAAATGGAAACAACCTGACAGGAGAGCTCCAATTCTCTGAATGGTTTTACAATAAAATGGGTAGCCGTTTTGGTGCTTGGAATAATCCAAATCTATGTTTCCCTATTGGGTTAATCTCCACAACAAATGTTCCATATGGAGTAAAGCCATGTCGGCAAGAAGAGGTCACATTGCTCGAACCCAATTCAGATTCCAAGTTGTATAGCGATAAATTGGATCAAAATTCTCGTTCAATGGTCTCTTTGGGAATCTCAAGCTATGGCATAGATGGATTTTTTTGGGTTGTAGTAGTGCAGATATTACTGATGATTCTGATATTTGATAATTTCCTATAGACCTCAATGGATACTATGCTATTGCTAAGCGAAGAGGGCAACTAGTTTAGATGTAACAATTAGTTCATTTCCCCTCCTCTATATCTGTATCTGGTTGTCACCTAACATGAAGCTAATTGCTTACAAATCTTTCATATCCAATTGCTAGCTTTAGTTTGTTTCTTGGATTTTTGCTCATTTATTAAATAGATATTAATTTATATTTATTAACCAGATCATAAACAAATTATTATTTCATTCATTACTGAAAACTGCATTTCATCTGCAAGAGCAAAGAGCAAGATTTACAACTGAAACAACAAACACTAAGATCTTAATAATAATAAGAAAACTAAAACAATGATATAATAGTCCAAGTACATTGATATCTAAAGCTTCTTTAGATGTATTCTCAAGGTATGGGTCTCAAGTTTCCTTCCAATCCTGAGGAATTTATATAGCAGAATTTTTAAGACAAGGCAAAGGCAGTTGTCACATTAATAAATATAAGCTGCAGCCTCAGTAGGCTATACTGAGCAGAGTGTGTAGACTTCTCTAGGGTCTATACACTGCTATATATGGACCATTATGTTTAAAGCTGATGATGAGGTCTAGGATAGAATCCACTATGAAACATAGGCAAATATAAAAAGCTATGGCAGCTGATAGTCGAGGCTCCTCTTTGTTCTAGGTGGGTTTCTCCTATTGTTATGTCCTCAGGGCATTAATAAGCTGTGTCATGTGTGGAAGGCAGCTAATTGAATGTTCTTCACTCCTTTGAGACCTTTCTGTAGTTCCATCTGTATCATCATAGGATTTTGGATTATCATAGCATAGCAGTGAAGTTTCCATTTCACATTTATTTCTTTCTTTTTTCATCTGTGTTTTTTAGTACAATTTTCATTCTAGACTAATAACACATTATTTTCTGTACATTTCTTTTAAATTTAATATATCAAGATAAATTTTGCACCTAATAATTATATTTTTTTTTGTTAATTTAATTTCCATTCAGTTCAAATTTGTAAACTTTAATGTCACTGACCGGGATGGAGTTATAATTATTTGAGCGGAAAAAATTTGAAATATTAGCTTAATTTGATGGAAAATTTTTAAAAGCCTTTTGTATCAAAATATTAAAAAATTATTATATTAGGATCAATTTTGCAGTTTGAATGTTTGACTTAAATTAATCAAGAAAAGAACTGCTATTTTTTAACTTCATGTCCATATAGTAAACTAGATCTGATGTACACAATTCTTGTTTCATAAATTTAGAAAATATTTACTAATTTTAGGAAATTTTAAAAGCATCATTTATAAAATTTTTAAATCTTGTTATTCTTAGTAATTTATTTCTAATTTGCAAATTATGATTTAAATCATTAAATTATTTTATCGAATCAATGATTTTATTATAAAATGTTTTTTTTAGTTATATATATCAGTGATCCTAAAAATAATTCAAGTAATATTAACGTTAGTAACGACAAATTTGATTCATCCTTAGTTCTCATTTACTGCAAAGAAAATCACTTTTAATGAAGTAATTTTTCCAAAAAATAGCATTTTTTAAGAAATTATTTCTTAAAAAGTGAGATTTTATTATGTATTTAACGTAGCATATTTTTTTCTTATGATTCATTTACTAATTTTCAAAAATATATTATAAAATACTATATTATCCTTAATTTATTGGCATAAATTTTTTTATCATATTGATATATTTATTTAAAGAAATAAAGTATTTTAGACAGTTTTTAAAGAAATTGTACTTAGTAATTCTCTCTCAGTAAGTTACTTTCTCCTTGTTCAGAAATTAAATAATTAAACTTCCAACTACACACACTTATATACTTCCTTAAAAATTATATTTTCTTAATTAATTTCTTGCAATACAAACAAGACTTAACAATATCATAACAATATACTTAACAATATCATAACAATATTGTTTTCGTGATGAAATTTGTCCCCATTTAATTACAGATGATCCTCTCTTAATATAGGTGTGATTGCGTTTTAGGAATTGAAGTTGATGGAAAATATAATTGAATCAAAGTTGATAAAATGCAGTAGCTGCAAAAAAGTTTATTAAACTCCACATCTTTTCATCTCTAAAGTATCAAATCTTATTATTATTATTATTATTATTTAATTAGCTTAGTTCAAACCAGCTTGACATACTGTAATTGAATTTCTCTGTCTGCATACTTTTTGTATATTTGAAAATATATATCATATTACTAAAAATTATGACAGCATCATACGCCATTGACTTTTAAGGGCTCCATAAGAAAACACGCAGGCAAAATGATTTAAATATAAGTTGTCATGATGATCCTGCAGATTTCTTAATGCTACTGACAATGTTAGTGCAACCTAAAAATGTTGACAACAAGATCAGAAATGTATTAAGTCTTGACATGAGTTCTCATTATGGAAAAGTCATATTTCCTTGGGGAAAAATGTGTTGATATTATTATTATTATCATTGATAAGGTTATATTTCCTTGTCAGTAATTTTAAAGAAGAATTTATCTAAATTGAATGGGTGCATTTAAAATTACCAAATGCATAGATTAACTGAAAAAGTGTTAATTTTGCCTAACCAATAGTCTTGAGTTCACGTGCTCTCCGTATATAATTGCTTTAAAGTTATATGGAAGAGGTTGTCATCTTAAAATTATCTACCTCAAATCTGAATTAATTGAAAATCTATAGGTTTTCAGATATCGGATGATCACGATAAAAAAAAAACTGGGGCATTCAAAAAGAAAATTTCAAACTGCTCTAAGGGAAAATCAAACTCTAGGTTGATAATGCAAGGAAAAATGAGTTGATATATATGAATAAAATTGATCAGAAATATAAAATATTATGTCTATAAATGAGTAAAGGCAAGGTGCACATACAAGTCAAAACAAAATGACCTTGAGTTAGCAACATACATCATCTTTACTTACTACTACTACTACTACCATTAATGTTGCAAGCAAAGTCCATCATGGAATAGTTGTAGAATTTTTTACCTTGAAATTTAGCCGAGAATTTTCAATCTTGTAAAACTAGTCAGGCGGAGGTCTTTTTCTGAGTGTTGTATTAGGAAGGGGATGATAAGGTCTTACTCCTTCCATGATTTGTTGATTCCAAGTTTCTGATTTGACACTAAAGTCTGCCAATTGCAATTTAATGTGACAATTACAAACTTTCTTTCACGTGAAAGCAATTGCTCGTGAAAACATATTTATTATTAAGACTAAAGAAGCAGAATCTTGTGTATGAAAGATGTATACAAGAATATGATTGTTTTTATTATGTATTAAATATAAAATTTCTTAATAGACTTTGAGAAATTTTTATGTTCTTCTTTAAAAATTTAAGAAATTTCTAAAAATATTAATAATTAAATATAATCATCTCATTATGTTTTCGTATTTCAATAGCGATAATAATTAAAAGGTTGGAAAAATAAAGAAAAAAAATAAGAGTTACAAGAGGCCATTTAATCGGAGGTAGGGATTCGGAAAATAGACCATCTATGTCAAATATTTGAGTCTTCCTGCAATAACTGGACGACCCAAAAGAAACCTCTACAATTAAATTCAGGATAAAGTATCAAGAAAGCTAAAAGGGTGGAAAGAAAAATCATTATTCGTTTATTGAGAAGTTGAAGCTTCTGCTTAAATCCATAGCTTCCGCAATCCAAAATTAGATGATGAGTTGTTTGTTTTATTTACTATAAGCATTTGTAACGACCTCAACTCCATGAGAGCTAATTTTTGACGGAGGCAGAAGAATAGAGAACGTTGCATACACTGGAGAGCATGCATTCTCTTTGTTTGCCGAAGCAGGTTGCTGGTTTAGGGCTTCGTGACTTTAGGAGCTTCAATTTAGCATTATTGGGGAAGCAGTTTGGAGGTTTATTCATGATGAGTCTACTCTTTCAATCGGTTTTTTTTTGAAGCTATAATTAATTTTAATCCTAACTTTGCATGAGAAGCATTGCATCCGCAAAACAATGCTTGTAAATAAATAATATTAAATAATTTATGATAATTAATTAAATAAATAATATTAAGCATTTCATAATAAAAAAATTAATAAATAAATACTATATATATATATATATATATATATATATATATATATGAGATAATTATAATAAAGGATTCTCTTATACCTTTATTTTTTTGAAATATAATTTTAACAATAAATTTGTTAAATTTGAATGAAATAATTCATAATTCTCTATTATACTGTTATTAACTTTCATATACTCAAAATTTTGAATAATCAATGAAATTAATTCAAATTTTAATTTTCTATTTATGATTATTACTTTTTAATTTTTCTAATTTTATGTTTAAAAATTTATTTTCTAGAATTTTTGAATTTTTTATTTAGAAAATTTTCATTATATTATCTTAGATTTCTATTTAGAATTTTTACTATTTAAATTTTTTATTTCCTATTTAGAAGTTTTTTTTTTATATGGTAATTTGTTTAATCCTAACTTTGCATGAGAAGCATTGCATCAGCAAAATAATGCTTTTAAATAAATAATATTAAATAATTTATGATAATCAAATAAACAAATAATATTAAGTATTTCATAACAAAAAATAAAATTAATATATATATGCGTTAATTATAATAAAGGATTCTTTTATACCTTTAATTTTCCAAAACATAATTTTAAGAGAAAATTTATTAAATTTGAGATTATTATTTTTTAATTTTTTCTAATTTTATGTTTAGAAATTTTCTTTTTAAAATTTTCTAATTTTTAATTTAGAAATTTTTTATTATATTATCTTAGTTTTCTATTAGAATTTTTACTATTTAAAATTTTGATTTCCTATTTAGAAGTTTTTTTTTTGTATATAGCAATTATTTTTTAATTTCATATTTAGAATCTTTGATATGACAATTTTTTTTTTCTAATATAGTATAAAATGACGATAAGTGATTACGTTATACCTAAATATTTAGAAAAATAACAATCAATTGTCTAAAATTAATTTTGAGATTAAAATTAATAATATATATTGATTGAAGGATGATATGAGAGAGACGGAGATAAATGGGAGAAAATAAAAGTGATAAATGAGTTGAGTCATTTTTGAGGTTGGTTATTCTAATTTTGAGTAAATTCAAATCATCCAATCAAGTTGTATACATAAAAGATTTCAAGTTTACCCTTACAAATAATATTTTGGTTAAGATCAAATCGGGTTATTTATTATTTAATTTTTTAAAAAAATATTTTTAAATATCTATTTAAATTTTTATTATTTATACAATATTTTCTATAATTGATTTAAAAAATAATAATTTTTTCAAATTATTTTTTTAAATCAAATAAATTTTACATAAACACAACTTGATTAATTTTTTATTTTTATTTAAACACTTAATAAGCAAAAGATGATATATAATAAAAAAGAAATTGAATTAAATTCATATAGAATTACATTCAAATTATGTCATAATGTTCACAAATAAATATACAATATATCATTAGGAGTGTAATTGAGTTGAATCCTATTGGGCTCAAACTCAATCTTGACTTAAAAACTCAAAACTCGAGTTCAAGCTCGGTTGAGCTTCTATTTTTGAGCTTGAGCTCAAATTCAGTCGAGTACTCAAAAACTCGAACTCAACTCGATTATACCTATTTATTTATATAATTTTTTTGTAAATTCTATAAATTAAAATTTGAGTTCGAATAAGTTTGATTATATATGAATCGATTAAACTCGATTGCTAATATTGTAAATATATTTAAACTTGATTAGACTCGCAAGTTTATCGAGTTGAACATTTTAATACTCGAATTCGACTCACTCGATTACTAGAGTATTTTAAGCTGGAGTTCGGCTTGATTAATTTCTAGTGGATTTTGAGTAGTTTGCGAGCTGTCTCAGTTCATTTACACTCGTATGTATGATAACAACAAACCACTCATTAGAAGAGCTTTTTGTATATTATGATAAAATTAATTTTATCTTAATTTATAGTTTTAGCATAATAAAAATTAAATTTGTCACAATTATTATCAATAATTCGTAAATTTATAATAAATTTTTTATATTAAAATTTTTTATTATAATAAATGAGCATACAAATAAATTATAACATAAGATCTTTCTTCATATTATTTTATCAGAACAATTTGATGTTGAATTTTTAATACCCATCAAATCATATATAAGAAAAATGATATTGTCACAATAATATTCTTGTCACCATATTAAATCATTTAATAAATTGTGATAAATTATTTTATCAAAATAAATAACTTTTATTCTTATCACAATAGTAATATTTATTAAATTTTAATTTCAAAGCAATTTTTCTTGTTATTATATTCTTATTTAGAAGTACTTCTTTATATAATTCACTTTTTCAATGGGATTTGAATTTTTTAAAAAAATAGTTTGAATATAATTAATGATAAATTGTTGTTTTATATGGGACTATAGATTTGAAATGATATAAAAATTTGACATTTACTTATTTCTAAATGTAGATTATGTTTTTTTTGTTCTTTATATTTTTTCATAACTCATATGAATTCATTTCTTTTTGAGTTTACCGTTCAAAAGCATTCTAATTCCAAATAGTGATAGAAATTTTAATTAAATTAGTTAAGATTTCAATTTGACTTAGATTAAAAGGAATTTAATTTGATTATTTAGATTTTTTTATTTGAATTAGATTAGACATCCAGCTTATTCCAATCAACAAAAATTAGTTTGCTGCACATAGTCTTTTGAAAGAACAATATTTATAAAATTAATGGGTTCATAATAGATAAAAAAATTAAACTTATTAATTATTTAGTCAATTTACATATAAAACGGTTTATTTATTTATGTTATGTTTAAAATTTTTATTAAATTCACTAAAATTCACATTTATTTATTATTGGTATAATTATTAAAAAGAATGTGTAATGCACAAATATAGATATATATTCATCCATTCATTCTTTGGTTTTAATTGGATATGGTTATATTGATAATCAAAGATTTTGAATTTGAAATATAATATTAATATATAACAAAAATATACTTGATGTAAGATTAAAATAGGAATAAATATTTTGAAAACAGGACTAAATGGGTAAAATCAAATCAAGTCCAGTCCTGATAGCTTTTTAAAATTATTATTATTATTTGAGCAATATAAATATTTTGAAGTTGATCTTTAGCTATATTCCATATGAAAACACCGGCATCCATGGCAAAAGAATGGGTACAGATGGATGAATGCGAGCCATCAGTTGGTATAATTTTTATTGGTTTGGAAACAGGTCCTCTAGATAGTCAATCTGATGAGAGTGAAACTGGTGATTGTTGATGACCTGGAGATGAGTTGGTATCATTTTTATTGGTTTGGAAACAGGTGCTCTAGATAGTCAATCTGATGAGGGTGAAACTGGTGATTGTTGATGACCTGGAGATGAGGTGGCTCCTGCATGGCAAGGAAAAAATGAGTAGGAGTGTCGGATGGAGATTTGACGACAAAATTTTTATTTCCAAAGCTCTTGTTTTTTTTTTTTTTTTTTAATTCCATTACAGGGTATTTGTTGAGTTTAATATGGCTATTTATTGGTTATTTTTTTTTTGAAATATATGTCAATTTTATATAATTATAAATTTAAATGACTATCATGTGGATCTCAAAATATTATCTTTAATAAACAAGAAAAACATATTTGTGAAAAAAAAAAAACTATTTAACAACGTAATGATGTTAAAATGACTAATTGGTTTAGTAGATTTTCCACCTTCCACATGGAAAATGCTATAAATAGGAAACATTTTTCATTAGGGATTGCTACTTGCCCCAGACTCCTGTTAGTTCTTAAGTTCAGGCCAATATACTGATCATTTTGGATTATATGTATACATAAAATTGAAATTTTTGAAAAATCACTTCAGGTGTTAACTTAATTTGATAATTTTGATGAATCAGCTCTGAATAATCTATTAATATAACAGGTCATGAAGGAAGGCTACTAGTAGATCAAAAGTTAAAGACATCCAAAAGTATAGGAACTGAGAAAAACAATATAGCATGCAGTTACTTCAACTGTATTTGGTCAAATAAATTTTAATATTAAAATTAATTATATATTAATTGATGTTAATTATCACATAGATAGGATCAAACTTGGTATTTATCCAAGCATTTGATGTTATTGTTTGATAATGATCTATTAGTTATCTTTTGTATTGTTTACCTTTACCTGCACCGTCAAAATTTTGAATTTCAAATCTTTTGAACATGTAATTATGTTAAAATTTGATATTGAGAGTTTTATTGTATATGCTTTATCGTATATGCGTACCTATGCATATAATACCAAATGCCTTTGCTATATGTTCAACACGCAATTCTTTGTTCAAAGTCATCACTATGCTTCCTTTGGGTTACTTCATTTCTCATACTTTTGTTTCCCCAAGCATACAACCAG
The DNA here is from genome assembly GCA_949677035.1 of Omphalea diandra. NCBI lineage: Eukaryota > Viridiplantae > Streptophyta > Magnoliopsida > Malpighiales > Euphorbiaceae > Omphalea > Omphalea diandra. The sequence continues at coordinate 13,192 of CATIWR010067713.1, read as the reverse complement.
AGTTAATACAACATTCAAGTTCAAAATTTGCTTTTGTTCTTAGAGCATGTTTTGCATTGTTATTGGAAAAAATTTGATTTTGAGACAAAAATATAAGATATTTTTTTTTCATATTTGAATATAATTATTTTGAATATAAATTTATAATTAAAAAAATTATTACTGACAAAAGTTTTAAAAATAATTTTTTTTAAAATCAAATTTTTTACTCATAAAATTCACGTCGAAAAAAGTTATAATTAATTAGCAGAGTGAATCTCTTATATTTGTTATTTCAAATCAGATTTTTTCAATAACAATTCCAAACATGCTCTTTAAAAATTAGTATTTGTGTAGTAGTAGAAGTAAATAATTTATAAATATTAACAAATATTCAGAATTTGCCTTTAGTTTATTGCCATCATATAATGTTCTATGAGCATGTTTGATATATCAAAAAATAAAAATCAAATGGAATTTCAATTCTATTAATTGAGTTTAAAGTCGATATTTAAAGATAATAAATATTTATAAAATATTAAATTGATACAAAAGTGCAATTTTAAGATTTTTCGAAGAAAATTTTAGGAGTCGCTTCATTAGTAAACAATTTACTCTAGAATCCAAATTGGAAAGGATGACTTCCATTCCTTGTATTTGATTTGCTGAAAAGAGATTCTTGAACTGAAATGAAATTTCTCCAAATAAAGAAATCACACATTCCCCCTCTTATAGGGAATGACTTTTTCATTCTTATAAAATCAAGTCAAACATATATTATTTTATCAATCAAATAAAAATGTAACATATAACATACATAATATCAAAATTAAATGTATAAAATAAATTATTGAATTAATTAATAAAATTCTAAATAATAATACAATAATAAAAAATATAATTTTATTAAAATCTTTAATAAAAAATAAAAATAATGTAACCGTTTTATTTTTAGCTATAATATTACTATTAGTATATAATAGTATATTTTATATTTGATTATTAATTTTAATATCATAAAAAAATGAATTCTGATTTTCCAACTAACCAAACACCATGAAAATATAATGATTTTCTTTTCAATTTTGATTCCAAAATTTAAATTAAATGAATCCTTAATCTCAAGTAATGGATGAACTAATCTCTTGCCATAAAAACTCCAAAATTAAATGCTTAGCAGGAAGCACAATAATTGAAGGACACTGGATTCAATTAAAATGTGAGAAAGAAACTCTAAGATTATCACTAAGATTTCATTCCAAATACAGTAACAGATGTCTATCAATATCAGGATGAATGCAATGGAAGATAATCAGTGGACCCTTGTCTTGCTCGTTTTCTTAACACAACTTCGCACGCAAAAGATCCCTTAAATAAAATTCAACTATCAAAATTTTATTGGAAGAAAAAATTGCAGTCCGCATTAATAAAAAATAAAAAATAAAAATCATCAATTGTTTTGTTCTTTGACAAATGCCATTAGAGCATTTTAGAGTGTCCAAAAGGCACATGCGATTTTTGACCAATGGTTTTTTTTTTTTTTTTTGGGCACAGCAGTATAATTATAAAATGTGTTTATCTGTGAAAGTATACACTAATTATCCTAGGCAATTTTAACCTTATTAATAATTTTTGCCTATGGTTTACCATTGATTAGGATTAGAGTCATTTCAACACTAAAAAAATTTAACTAATATACTGATATCTAGTTGAGTCAAGTAGTAAAAAACTTGTTTTCATTAAACAAGGATTTTGAGCTCAAATCATATGAATGAAAAAATATATATATATAGTTTTGAAAGAGTTTTTCTTTCACATAGAGTTACTCCTAACTCAAATTTGAATTAATCGAGACCTATAAAATTCTGAAAATCAGATAGTTATACCCAAAAAATTTAATTAATGTCAATAAATAAATAAATTTAATGGTACAAAAAATTAAAGATTTTTAACTATCACTTGTCATAATTTGAAATTCGTGATATATTATTTTATAATTTGCACAAGTATTTTAAGGTTTGGTTTCGACATATAATAAAACATTTCCAAACATATGGTAGAATAGGCACAATATTACTTACCGAAAATGCAAAATAATACTACTCATTCTGAAAAGAAAATATAATTAATAAACATAATATTCTGGCCTACCACCTGCCATACATACATTGGTACATAGGGTTCCTATAGTAGCTTCTTGTTGAGTCACTGACAGCTTTGGGCCCAATTTCATTAAATTGATTACTGGTTGTTGAGTAGTGATTTCCATAGAGATAATCGATAATCACAAGACCAAGGAAAAATCTGCTAATTCAACATACATAATATATAGAAAACAATATAGATATATGTATGTATATATGATTAAAATTTAAAATTTTTTTAAAAAATAAGTGATTAAAAATAAATTTTAATTATTAATTTAAATTTAATGTTCAAATTTTACAAATATAATCAATCATATTTATTTAAATATGAAAACGTTTTAATCAAAAGTACATATAATGAATTAATCAAGTACATTAATATAAAGTCCAAATATTATTGGAATGAATCGTTGACATCCCCAAAAATCCAAAACGCAAATTGGAGCAGTTCTTAGCGTGCATTCCACTCTTCCACACCATTCCTGTCTCTCCTTCCTCCCCTTTACACCCGCACTTTCCTTCTTCCCCATGCACATTTTTATACTCTCTCTCTCTCTCTCTCTATATATATATAGACATACCTTCCTATCTTAAAAGAACAAGAAAAACCCATTTTATCTCTTAAACCCTACCATGGCCTCTCCTTCTTATTCTTTCTTTCGATCTAGACCACTTTCTTGTAGTAATATTATGTGTGTTGTCTTCATATTTTCCCTTCTTGTTACCTCATGTGTCGAGGCGGCTAGACCCGGTGCTGTAACTGCGTCGTTGGTAGTCAAGAGGGCACCTTTGATGGAATCTGAAGATATGAAGCTCGATCATCATCACCGGAGACTGTACAAGACAAGCTTCTTGTACCGGAATCAGATGTTCAGCTTCTTGCCTAAGGCAGTCCCTATACCACCTTCTGCTCCATCTAAGACGCACAACGACGAGCAAAATTAAGGACCATACAAGGAGTACTACTATCCCCTTTTAATTTTGTGATAGAATTATATACTCTCCCCACCATTTGTGTTCTTGAAATTGTGTTGGTTAGTTAAGGGTAATGAGTTGAGGTCAGATTAATTATAAGCAACTTTTTTTTTCTTTGGTTCTTTTATTAGACTTAATTACTGTATAATAGAAGAAATGATTTATTTGTTATCACACACGTAGTAATTCATTCCAATATGAAGGAAGTATTGTATATTGATGTTTTCTTTGTTAATATTTGAATGATATGATTAGAACTGAATCAATTTTATTTCTATCACCACCTTAATCTCTTCTTCTTCTTCTTTTTTTTTTTTATTATTATGGAATTTTTTTTAAAGAAAATGGAGATATCAAAATCGAGCGTTTAACTTTCTACATAATGATGCAGACACTTAAGTTCAGTTAAATTAGTACAATATTATTTGTTTTTGTTTGTAATTTACAATTTAATTGGACTAATTTTGATTAATATTGCTGATGTGATGACTCTGTTTCTCAAAATTGACTGAATGATTTACAAAAAAGCCAACATTCGGACCTACTTTGATGACTAGAGATGGAAGGTCCACTATCGTTGCCTAAGAAAGCCATTCAACGTGGTTGTATTTTTACTCACAATTTAGATTTAGATTTAGACGAGAATTGTCATATGGCTAACGTTGCTTTCCCTTTCAATGAGGACCTCTTACCCTCCCCCCTCTTTTTTTCCCTTTCACTAAATACTCCATTTTCTTCTCTTATATATATATATATATATTCACTGAAATTTAATCAACTTCTTTTCTTATAAGGTTAAATTTAATTAACCTGTCACTAGCTTAAGAGAATTGATTCAACTAAAAGAAATTAGTCTTATGCTTCCCATATCCATTACATTGCTGGAATTTTTTTCCCTCCTGTGTGTGGTTAAAATACCTCCATAGTGAAGGGGTTTGGTTGCATTTACTGGAAATGGAAGCAATATATATATATAAATTTTCAATGATTACGTCTTTATAAATAATTATTATTTTTATAAATGAATAATAAATAGTTATAGTTTTCAGTACAACCATTAATTATAAATCAAAATGATTAGAACTATTAAATTTTTAATCTAAAAATTGAAAATGCAACAATTATAGATAAATAAAAATTACAATAACAATGAAAAGTTCATTTTCTTCTCATCTATGGACACATTATATATATATAGTAATTTTATTTTATTTCTATAGATAAGAAGCCGGTCAACTAGTAGATTTGTGTATTCTTAATTAATTTCTATGGATGAGAAGCTCGTCAATTAAAGGTTGAATTCTTAATTATGGTGATGAAGTTCAATGCGTCTCATGGTCTTAATTATTTACAAAAATATGCATAAATGAAGAAGAAAGTCTAGTGTAAACGCATGTTGATCTCAAAAATCAACTTAAGAAAAGAGATCCAAGCTTGCGCATCCCTTAAAAGAAAAATACTAAAATTTAATCCTATTCTTGTCTTAGTCTTAAGCAGAGGTGACATTTTTTTACCCGATTCAAAACTCGATCCTAACTCGTTTGAAAAATATGATTCAAATCAGACTCTGATCTGGAGTGAACCCGAAAATTTTAGAGTCAGTTTGGGTCTAGTAAGGGTTAATCCACCAGGTCGGAATTGACATAAATGGGTCAACACCTGACCAAACCCAATTGATCGAATAACAATAGAAAAAATAATATATATAGAGTAGAATAATTAAATAAAAAATATTTAAATTATTTAATTAAATTCAAATTTATTTTATTTTATATTTTAATAAATTTACTGATTTAACTGTATATTTTCACGTGCCTAAATTACAATTTCTTATTTATAATAACAAGTTATTTATTGTGATGAAATAATTTTGTCAATCTTATAAAATTATTTAACACAATTACAAAATATTATTATAACAATATTATTTCTTATATCTAATTTGATGAGCAATAAAAATTTGACACAAATATATTGCGATAAAATATTATGATAAAAGAATTTATATCATAATTTATCTTGAATACTCATTGTTATATTAAAAAATTTTGTCACAAACTCTCATTTAAAAGTTTTATTTTAAATGATTTAAATAATTAATTATTTAAAATATATCAGTTAATTTTTAATGAGAGATTGAAAGAAATTTTTTAAAAGAGAGATGGAGATATTTATAATTTATAATTTATAAATTTAACTTTCAAAATTTTTTTAAAATTTTAAATTTAAAAACAAAATTATCATATAAAAATATATAATAAATTCAATTAAATAAAAATGAGATTAAATTGAATAAAAAATAAAAGTATCATTTTAAGTAAGCTCATGTAATTAATTTTTAAATATTTCTTAAATTTTTTACTTTAAATGATTTATTATTTAGAACATAAAAATTTAATTTTTTAAGGAGAGATTGAGAGAAAAAAAAAATTTTAAATGTGGTATTGAGAGATTTTATGAATTATAAAATTTACAATTTAAAATTTTATATATTCAGATATAAAATTAAATTTCTTTATAAAAATGTACATATAACAAATTTAATTAAGCAAAAAAAAAGTTTAATTGAATAAAAAATAAAAGTATCATCTTAATTGTGCTCATAATTTTTAAAATTTTTATTTAAAATAGTTTTTATTTTTTAAGGAGAGATTGAGATAAAATTTTTTAAATGAGAGTTTGAGAGATTTTATGAATTAGAAATAAAAATTTTAAAATTTTTATTTTTCAAATACAAATTTAAAATTAGAGGAATTCATTATATAAAAGTATATAATAAATTTAGTTAAACAAAAATGAGATAAATTGAATAAAAATGAGGTATCATCTTAATTAATCTTATGTAATTGATTTTTAAATTTTTTTAGAAATTTTTATTCTAAATAGTTTTAAAATTTTATTATTTAAAATATACAAAATATATTTTTAAGAAGATTGAGAGCATTTTCTTAAAAAAAATGAGAGATTAAGAGATTTTGTGAATTATAAATTTACATTTTAAAATTTAAATATAAATTATAATTCATCATACAAAATTAAGTAAAAATAAAATAAAATTGAATAAAAATAAATACATCATATTAATTAAACTCTAAACTTAATTTTAAGTTTGATTGAACTAATTGAAAAAGTATAAGGGTCAATTGAGTTTATATATATATTTTACTAAATTCTAATTTTAACTTGAGGTATAATTAAAATCAATTTATCAAATTAGAGTGTAATTGATTTAATTGAAAATTTTAGATATGATTGAAAATCGCATAAACATTTAAATTTTTTAGATCAATAAATTAAATTTTTACCACAATCTTTCAATGATTTAATATATAAAAGAAATTTACCACAAGTTTATTTATTTTTATAATAATTATGATAAATTTATTTTTTATTACGATAAACTTACATATTAAGACAAAATTAATTTCATCACAAAAATTTGTATTATAATACATATGTATGGTGATTTATTATCATTAAACATTATATGTTTATTTGTAAATTAGTTTAAATTTTGATATATGATTTGAATATAATTCTATTTGGATTTATTTCAATTGATTATTTTTATTATATATAGTAATTTGGTTTAAAAATAAATTATATTTAATTTATTAAGTATTTAAATAAAAATAATTTTTTTAATCAAGTTATATTTTATATAAAATTTGACTTAAAATAATTTTTAAGAGAATTATTTTTTTTTAACAAATTGTGAGAAAATATTTTATAAATGATAAAAAAAATTTTAAATGAACATTTAAAATTGAATAACAATTAATTTGATTTAAAATATCAATTTTAAAACCAAACTAAAAACCAATTTGAAATCCTTTTTACATACATGACTTGACGAGTGGCCTAAATCTGCTCAAAACCCGAATGATCCAAACATGTCCCAACTCAAAATCACATCGACCTGAAAATGACTTACTCCAAAATGATTCGATCCGACCTGTTTGTCATGTATGCATATTTGTCACCTCGACCATATCTTAAGTTATATTTAATGTTTTAACTTCTTACTAATTTTGATTAAAATAAGGATTATATACTGTATACGGAATGCTACATTTGCGAATAATTGTATATAATTTTATACGCATATGTATATGATTCTGTAAAGCTTCTGTGGGTCTGGAGCTGAAATACTGTTCCAATCCAAGCAAGCAAACAATTTTGTCAATTCCTTGCAAAAGATAAATGCTTTGAAGTTTCAACTTTTGAGTACAAGAAGACAAATTATTTTATGCATATATATTTAAAATTTTTATCATATTTTCCCACTTTGAGGTCAAAATTATTTTCTCATTCTTTCAATCTTTTTTATCTAAATAATATAAGAGATTAATAACTTAGGTCGTGCCGGTATTTTTTAAAAAAGAAATTTCTAAAATATGAAATTAATTAAGAAAAGTCATTATACAGATTAATAAGCAATTTTTTTTTTTGTATATAATTGATGTGATTGTGTATATGCATCAAGTCTTGACGGCAACCAATAGATTAATATTAGTATTGCAAGGCTGCTAGCTAGCTGTTGCCAGATTAAGTCTTAAACCAAAATTTTAAAATTATACCAAGAATCTCAAAAAAGCTAACTTTTTGCCTCAACTGTTCTATCTATTGTACAAAATGTATTAGGTGAAGTTGATCAAGTTTGTTTGTGCCCTCAATCTCCTGTCTCCAGTATTATATATATGTGCACTTTACAGAATTGGAATTGAAGCAAAAAAAAGAGAATGGGTACCATCATATATATATATATATATATATCTGTGTGTGTGTGTGTGGAAGCTGAGTCTCAACCCAACTTTATTATAACTGAGATCAAGGAAATCCATTTGCTGCCATATTTTCTTGCGTGCACACGAATTTATCATCTTCTTTTTGCTTATTATATTAACTGTTATGTTCGATAATTTTTTATTTTTTTAAGAGATAATGTAAATTCATCTGAAAGAGAATGTTAATAAATAACTATTATTAGCATTATTTAAAATATAAATTGATTTAATTTTGTGCTTCTAGTCATCTAAGGCTTTCTGATAATGATATACATTAATTTTCTGGAGTTGCTTATCTGTTCAAACTAGATAATACCAAGATTATGCACATATTGCTTTGCTTTCATCGTTTCATCTTCTTCCTAAATTAGGGGATTAAAAGAAAATAAATAAATAACTTGAACGGTTTTCGTTTGGGGTGTAATTCCTTGATTTTGAAGTCTCTGAATTTTAGTGCTATGATTGAAAATTTGCATGCTATGGTCAATTCTTTTTTCTGTTGGAAAAAATAGAAAAGAATCGAGAGTATATTGTCCACTTCAATAAGTTGTTTGTAAAAGGTGTGGAAATGATCCTATTTCTACATGTACCAGATCCTAATTCTTGCAATTCTTCTATATCAACATTCTTTATAATCTGCAAGTTTAGCACCTAAAGCATTTAGTGACAGAATATACTTTCCATTTCTCTTCCAGAAAGAGAGACAGAGACAAAGAGGTAGGTTAATGAAGAATACAAAAGAAAGATATAATTTTGAATAAATTGAAAGTTATAAGAATATCTGAAATTATGGTAAATGAAAGTGTATTTTATTTTTGCATATAATTTTATAAAGAATCTTCACATTATATATATATATATATATATATATATTCGATGTTAATTACACAAATAATTAGAATTAATTAGCATATGTATCTAACACGTGAGTATAATACATATTAAGATATGAAGTTTGTATCTAAAACTATAAAATGAATCTCAAATTTTTATTTTAGAAAAATTATCAAACTCCATAATTCTGTCATGAATGTATTACTATATTATAAATTATGGATTGTTTAATAGCTTAGACCACAAAATAAATAAATAAATAAATATACCATATATAAGTTGTATGCATAATATTTTGTTGCTACAAATTTTCTTTGACTTCTCACATAATAAATTATGAATAGACCTTTCAGTCAAATAAAAAATTTAACTTTCAATAATATATGGACATTCATAAAATAAAATAAGCTTACAGTTTTAAAATTTGTTATATACTTAAATATATAGTTAGAATAAAAAAAAAAGATTAACTCCAATTATCAGAAAAGCTAAACATTATTAATAATAACCTTTCTAAACCAAAAACATTAAAAAAAAAGAAAAATTCATACACAATTATGTCATTTACCCTGCAGTTCTAGCAATCAAATAGAAGAATAAAGAATATCAAATGATACATCTTAAAATACTAATTGAAAAACACTGAAGTTGGAAGGAATAATTACTTTCCAATTAAAGTTTACAATAACTCCCATACTGAGAGACATTTGCTTTTAATGAGTATGCACACCCTGAAACCCAAATGAAACAACATAATTCCAGTTGAATCCAACTTATTTTAACAATTGAGATCACAATTTCAGGTAGCAAAATTCTAAGCAAATTGCTACTCATTTCAACCCCTAATAAAAAATGATGTACTTTGCTATTATATATTATACATAAATTATAAATAGACATATTGGAAAATGCAATTAACTCCAAGCCGGTAAGATTAATTGTAAATTATAGGATTTGAAGGTTTTTGTAGTTTTAGCTGTAACCCCTAAAATAAAAAAAAAAAAAAATTCTTTGTCGAATCAAAATTAAAACATAAATTGCCCAGCTTTACTGTTTGAGATAAGTACTGGAGTCTTAAATGCATTAGGCCTGAGGAAAAAGATGATAGCAAACCAGTTTGGGACTATTTAGACAAAGGAACCTGAATCATGGGGTTATGGACTCTATATTAGGATGAGTTTTACCTTGTCATACCAAATTGTGTATTTTAGGAATCATGCCAGTCGCTATGAGCTGATGATATCCAGAATCAATGATAGCAACATAAGCTTTCGCCAGCGGCCAAATCAATCGACAAAATTGTATGAATAAATTTCTCATAAGCTAAAACTTAGCATGAAATTCATAAACCAACATAGTCACAGTGACTCAAATCTACCCCTGAATTGCTGACTCCCAGCATCGTAATAAATTTCATTTTTAACTGATAAAACAGAATTCAAATAAAATAAAATAGCATTTCGTAACAGAAAAAAATTTTGAAATTTCAGAGACTAACCAAAATTGTGATCAAGAAATTTTGGGCTCTCAAGAATGAATTTCAGTCAACTGACCTCCTCTTTCTCCAATCCATCACCATCTTTGCGTCAATCCCCATCCAAACAATTTTAAACACCAAGCAAAAATTCTTTAAACTATGAAGTAAGTAGAAAGGAAAACTATATCGAATAGAAAAGGAACAAAAATAATAATTATAGGAAAGATTGAAATTGTGCAATTTATTATGTTAAAGGAAAGATTCAAAAAACATTGGTTTCAACTCTACCTTAGCGAATCTCTCGGTGGAAACGGCGGAAAGGGAAGAAGAAGAAAGCCGAACGAGAGGTGTCTTTGGGCTTTATAAAATTGTAAACGCAAAGCAAAACGAAAGGACGAAACTGTGCAATTTATAAAATTATAATGGGCTTTTGACGTCAAAAATCCAAATTTTTATGACCCAACCCATGTTTTTACCCTCAAAAGGTGTGTTTCGATTAAAAGAGAGACAGAATTTGGTTAGGGATTTACGCTGTAGTTTCTCTCCTCCTTCTCCGCCCGCTCGGCTCCACTTTACTTCTCTCTCCCCCACTCACAATTCAGATGATAAGGGAATTAACACTTTAATCTCTTATTCTTCTGCTGCTGCTGTTCGCCTCCACCTTCACTTCTCGCTTGTCTCCTACGCCAAGGAAGCAATTGCTTTCTTTCGAGGTACCAACTTTGTCTCTTTATTATTCTTCTTCTGATGCTGATCTTGTTTAATTCTGTCTGTGATTTGGTTTTGAGCTAGGAGTTTAGACGCAAGTGGTTCATCTACCTCTATTTAGATGTTTTATGGATTTAATTTCCCAGAATCTGTTGATGCACTGATGTGAACTTTTGAAATCCTTTTGACTTCAATCTATTTGCCTCATCTACTAAGGGGAGTGGCTCATCTATCTCTAATTAAATGGAGTATAGGACTTGTAATCCCCAGCTTTTTCTTGTGTTTTTTTTTTAAATAAAAAATTCTGGTCTGTCTATACAACACAAGTGAAGACATCATTCAATACCAAGTTACCTAGCTGTCTTATGCTTTTGTCATTGATTTATCCACATAGGATGTTTATCTTCCTGAGGTGAATTATTTTTTCTGTGAAGTTGTTATCTGCAGGCTTTTTATTTTCGGTCTGATTACTCCATCTGTGATTTCTGCTTCTAGCTCATAAAAAATTGAAGGTATGCATTTTAAAAACCACTTCTCCATTTGTATACATTTGCATACAATTTTAAAAACCTTCCCATCCTAAACCGTAAATTAGATATCCAAACCAAACACATTTCCACCCTCAAAGTCATCTGGCGCAAAGACCCATCTCTAGATTTTGCCGCAGATAAAGACAAGTGATACAAAGTCTGTGCACGAGTCGTCAAAGAGGTCTTAAATGAACCGGGTCAAGTTATCCTGCTCCGGTACCTCGAGAAAAGGCGCAAGAGGTTACGCCTCAATGTCAAAGTCAAAACCTTTATTAGTCAGAATCCAGGTTTATTTGATACTTATGATAGGATCAAACCCAAAACTGAAAGTGCACCATTGACAGACTATAGGTGAATTGCACGCATTTTGTTGTTGTGATAAAGGTATATGGGATAGCACAATATGATTATTTTGTTTTGGTTTTTCTTTCCACCTCAGATTTTAATTTTCCCCGAGTACTTTCTTAAATGGGAAGGAAGAAAGCAGAAGAGGCTAGTCGAGCCACTAAATCAAAGGGATACAGTAAAGATGGAAAGAAAGAGAAAATATCTGTCTTAGACATGTTCTCAAACATGGACTCGAAACCTGATAAACCTAAAAAAGGATCAACCTCGATCATTGCCAAGGGTAGGGCTCCAAAGATTTCATCTTATACTGATGGGATTGATCTCCCTCCTTCTGATGAAGAAGACGATTATGCTTCTGATGATGAGCAACAGCAGGCGGAGGCAAAAAGGCAATCGAATAAACTGCGACGAAATGACCTAAAGCCACTTGATATCTCTATAACGGACAAAGAGCTCAAAAAAAGAGAAAAGAAAGACTTGCTTGCTGCTCATGCCATTGAGCAGGCTAAAAAAGAGGCCCTTAAGGATGACCTTGATGCTTTTGCTGTTACCATTGGTAGACGAACTTCCGTTCTTGAAGGTGAAGATGAAGCAGATGCCAATGTCAAAGACATATCAATAGAAGATTTTTCCGTGTCAGCACGGGGTAAGGAACTCTTTAAGAATGCATCTGTGAAGATATCTCATGGAAAGAGATATGGTTTGGTTGGGCCCAATGGAAAAGGCAAGTCTACATTGCTAAAGCTTCTTGCTGGGAGGAAACTTCCTGTACCTAAAAATATAGATGTGCTTCTGGTTGAACAAGAGGTTGTTGGTGATAATAAAACTGCAGTTGAAGCAGTTGTTGCAGCAAATAAAGAGCTGGTTAAGATTCGGGAAGAAGTTGCATCTTTGCAAAATTCAGTTTCAGCTGTTGGCAATGATTATGGAGATGAACATGATGATGATGCAGGAGCGAAGCTTGCTCAACTGTATGAGAAATTACATATCTTGGGGTCAGATGTTGCTGAGGCTCAGGCATCAAAGATCCTTGCTGGTTTGGGTTTCACCAAGGAAATGCAGGCCCGTCCCACTCGGTCATTTAGTGGTGGCTGGAGGATGAGAATTTCATTGGCCAGGGCACTTTTTGTGCAGCCAACTCTTTTATTATTGGATGAACCAACTAACCACCTTGACCTTAGGGCTGTCCTATGGTTGGAAGAATACCTATGCAGGTGGAAGAAAACTCTTGTCGTTGTTTCTCATGATAGGGATTTCCTTAATACTGTGTGCAATGAAATTATCCATCTTCAAGACTTGAAGCTTGATGTCTACCGAGGGAATTTTGATGATTTTGAAAGTGGATATGAACAGCGGCGCAAAGAGATGAACAAAAAATTTGAGATTTTTGAGAAGCAGATGAAAGCA
>CATIWR010067708.1:0-16745 GCA_949677035.1 Omphalea diandra | reverse complement strand
ACTTTATTATTAAATTTAACATTCAATGAAAGGTAGCATAGTATTTCTCACTTTGCACAATTTAAAACTATTTTTGAATTGTTTAAAGATTTTGAAGTGAAATTGTATATTTTATTAGTGGTGTTATTATCTAATATATTTATTAAATGATTTTAAAATATTATAAAAAGCTTAGTACAAATAAGAATAGGTTGATAGTCCTAGACTTCTTGGTTGGACAATTTATATTAAAGTACCGTTAATAATATAATGAAGATAAAATATGCAATTCTAGATTGAAAAAGATACGAACAAAGGAAATGCCCCCTTGGAACTTATAAAATTTATTAGAAACAATTTTCAAACTACAAAAAAAAAAAAAAAGAAAAAAAATTGATCATACATTTTGATCAAATCATAGATTGAAAAATTCTAAGGGATATTTTTGAATTCCAAATAAGAACTTAGTGGCAACCAAAGAGAAGCTTTTGCATGAACCATATCCCCATATATCCTTTACACTTTGGAATTTCTTTTTCTTTCAATCATTCTTTCCTTTGGTTTTCAAGAATAAATGTAAGGCGGAATATGAAGAGCCTTTTCGTAATAATAGTTTGTGTGATAGTTATATATAGAGCCTTATTAAATGCCCGAATAATTAATTATGATTTGTCATATCGATATATACAAAATTAAATTTAAAAGGGTTTTGTCACATCAAAAGTTTTACTTTAGTTATATATATAGAACCTTATTAAATGGCTGAATAATTAATCATAATTTGTCACATCGACACGTATAAAATCAAATTTAAAAGGGTTTTGCCATATCAAAAATTTTGTTTTATATACATGGTTTTATTTAAATTTAAAAATATGAAAATAAAAATACACTTGAACCATCAAATTAAAACCCACATTGATTTAAAATATAATGAAAATAATTATAGAGAATTTAATAAATATCTCAAAATAATATAACCAAATAAATTTTATATAGAGATGAGTATAAAATTTTCAATGATATTTTAAATTTAAACTTTAACTTATCAATGATATTAGAATAATTTTTAATTAATTCAACAAAAGTTTTATTTTATAGTAATTGTAACAATATAGTAAGTATTTTATTCAATATTGTACAAAAGATTTTTTTATATTCATTTAATAAATTAAATTAAAAAATAATTTAAAGCTCTATAAATTAAAAAAGTATATTAAAGAGATTCTTAACCTAACAAAAAATATTATACTGATAATTTTATATTCAAATTGATAATTTTTATATTCAAATTGATCTTCAAAGTAAAAATATTTTAGTCTCTAAAAAACTTTATGCTTATAGTACTAGCATTGCATGCGAATTGTATGCTCTAAAGTAGTAATTTCTATTTGAATATTTATTTTGGTCAAACTTGATTAAAACTATATATTTAATGATAATATATGAAATATTTAAAAAATAAAAAATAAAAATATATGAAATATTTAAAAAATAAAAAATAATAATATAATTTAAGAATAATAAAAAAAGGATAATTATATTTATAAGATTGAATACATAATAACAAAAAATTATAAAAACATGAAAAAAAATCATTAAAATATAAATAATTTATCCATCAATTTGTCCTATTGAACATCATTTTGGCGTCCAATTCATATATACGAATGAACAATAAAAGTACATCATAAAAAGTAATTTGATAAGGTATAAGTTCATAAAAATAAAAATATTGAAATTTGCGTATATAATTACACAAAATAAAATAGAATTCATAAAACCAAAAGGAGGTTATGCTTCATACCTAGCTACAAAGAAATAGTTTAAAAATCTGTAAATGAAATAGGATAGTATCTATTAAAGAGCAATCCCATCATATCCATTAAAGAGCAATCTCATCATTTCTAACTTTTTTTTTTTAAAAAAAAATTCAACTCAAGAAATTTAATTAATCATACGAATTTATGATTTAAAATCATGATTCTCAAAATAAAAAAATAAAAAATAAAAACCTACAATGTAAGATAAAAAGTAGGAATAATCAACAAATTTACTATACATGAACCACACAAATTAATGATGCCTTAGTAGTGTTTGTTATCTTAAACGGCAAAGTCAAAATTCCAACTATCCTTAATCAACAGAAACTTAAAAGTTTTAATATTTTGTAGTACAAGAGAATCATATGAATACTGAAATAAACATATTCGAAATATCAATTTACCTTAATGGAGAAGACTTCAATGCTAATGTTTAATATGACTTGCAACCGTATAAAGATAAAAGGTTTAAAGATTATAAAAAAAAAAAATTCAAATTTTTCAATTTTTTATCGTTATATTTTAAAATAGTCTATTATACTTGAAATTCATTAAATTTATGTCAATCATATCCATAATTAATACGAAACACTAATGTTATTTACTGAAATTACTCTTATACGATTATTATGGATATTATAAAGCACTTATGAAACCTAAAATCAATTAACTTTTAAATAAAAAAGAAAATAAGCTATTTTTAAAACTTCAAAAAAATCATTTAAAATTTTATTATCAACTAAAAAAAGACTTAAATATTCAATTATTGAGAATCGGAAAAAATAGTTAGGATTTAATAGACTAAATTTGTATGAGTTTCATATATATATATATATATATATATATTCAATTTATGCTATAAAGCAATTTTCCAATTTCTATAAACAAAATTTACCACATTTCTGATATACATATATTTAATTGCAAAAACATAAAAAATTTACAGTGCCGATTTTTTTTTTTTTTTTTGGATTGTGAGGGAATATTAAATATGAATTTAAATAATTTGTTTGTTGTAATCTCATCTTTATCATTTCTGCCTATGAATTTGACAATTAAATTTAGATAATTCGTTTGTTGTAATCAATCTCTAAGATATGATCTACCTATCTTCCATTGTTCTCCCTCAGAGCCTACAAATCTCTATCTTTATCATTTCTCCACTTTATTCTTACCCCATTTCACATTGTACCTTGCATAGGCGGCAGCAATAATCCTGCTATCTGATTCTATTCTCTTGTTGCGTCTCTTCTTGGATTTTCATTTCCACCCTCCTGACTTCAATCATCATAATAAATGAAAGAGACCCTTCTAAATTTTCAGGTTAAAAGCTACTTTCTTTTCCTTCGATGCTTCATATATACATATTTTTTTCTTGCAACATAAAGTCATTTACTTCAAAGTGCTTAGTCTTCGCCACTCATCACTTGTGTCAAAACTCCAAACTCCTTGAAGTTTCCACCAATTGGTAGATTATGGTGAGCAGACGGATCCTCTATCTCTATTTCTTGAAAATTTATTTTTTCATCAATCAGCTTCGATTCAGTAGTCCTGTAGTTATCTTTTCGAACAAAGTATTAACCAAATCACTTTAAATTAACCAAAAAAATATTAGTATCCACTAAAATTCACACCAACCTACTTGGTGCAAGTTGAGCCAATTCCTTCCTGCCATGGATATGAATTTATGCATCTTCATATGGCAGTGACAAATAACTTGTGCTTAAAATAGATAAAAATTTAGTGGGTTGTTCATAAATATTTAAGATATAAATTGGAAACAGTCTTTTTGAATGCGATTCAACTTCTGGGTTTTTAGTCTCTTTGTCGTTACATTGGTTATGGCTGTTGAACATTGCCTTCGATGTATGGAATTTTTTCCCACCTCAATGATAGTATAAAGTTGTTTGGTTCATACATGTTAAAAAATGCAACCAGGGTGTGGACCCAAGTTGACCCACCTCAATATATTTCAAACAAGTCGTAAACAGCAACATCCTTGGCCAACAAATTTTCATGGAAATAAAAAGAGTGGCTTTTGCAGTGGGTACAGCAGAATTTTCAACATTTCTTTCCTTAAATCTTAATCTTGTTGGCACTGCTGAATTTAGCCAAGGCAAATGAATAAAGGGTAAGAGAGGTGGCAAGCTTGTTGTGGATGAGGATCAAACACCACACCTCCCCACTTCAGAAATGGCAAGAACTTGTGCTTTTTCCCTTGAAAAAGTGGGGAATGACACATGTACCAGCATATTAATATGCATCCCACTAAAAGATCTCACGCACAAACACTTGCTTCTCTCTCTTTGATTGACTGTTCCACACATAAAGAATATCAGCATAATTTTTTTTTTCTCCTCTAAATGATAAACTTTGCATGGTTTCAGAAATGGCAGAGAAAGCTGAACCTAGAAACTGTTATACAGGTCCTGAAGTTTCACCAACCATAAAGGAACCAATGGGATGTTTTCCTTTGAAAAAGGCGTTTGATAAAATCATGGGTTTTGCACCTTCTTTGAGAAAGAACACACCTCCTCGTGTTAGACGAATTTTCCATAGAGATGTGGAGCAAGATGAGTTCCAGTATGCAAAGTCTCATTGTCTTTCATCATACTACAGTGTTTTCGTAGTTCGCCTAGCTATCATGGTTAGTCTACCTATTCTCTCTGTCTTTGTCAACTGTTGTATTAGTCAGAAATTCTGCTGCTCAATTACCAAATTTAACCAACTTGCATCAGTGAAGACACCAATTTATTGGTCTCGTAAAGATTTTCTATATATATATATATATATATACCGGTGTCATATGTCGAGATTGATGAAGATGGACAGATGGAAATAGTATGTCAGTTAAAAATTCAATCTTGCAGTTGCTTCCTTTGCAATTTTTGTGTGCTTATGGTGAGAAAATGCAATTCAATCAACTAGAAGAATTGATGGGGAACGACGGTTTTGGTTAATGAATACACTACTCCTGTTAATGGATTTATGCAGGTCATGCTAGCCATTCTGATTGGGCTTCTAACAATTCTGACATGGCATTTTACAAGGAAGTATACTAAAAGGTCACTAGACACCTTAGCTGGTGGCCTTCGTTATGAACTTCTACAACGGCCCATACTACGAATGTGGAACATTTTGAATTCTACTACTGAGATAACAACAGCCCAAGTTAAGCTGTCAGAGTATGTGATCAAACGGTACAGTAAGCCAGCTTCTCAAGCAGAGCAAGTTGAGGTTTGTTACTATGTTCATTTTGTGCTTGTAGATGCTCAGAATAAAACAAAGCTAATGATTGAGATTGCTGCCTTGCTTATAACGTTTTTCACTTTCTTTTTCAGCTATATGAAGTGATGAAGGATGTAACATGGGCACTGTTCGCGAGTCGCAAAGCTCTCAATGCCATAACTATAACCTACAGAAATGGCTTTGTTCAGGCTTTCCATAGGGATCATCGTAGTAACAATACATTCTACATATACTCTAATCTAGTAAACTATTCAATAACTTCCAGTGAGCCTTATGATGCCGATAAGTTGTCAACACGTCAGGGGTGGAATGATGAATCGATTCAGGGTAACACTTCAGCTATTTGGTATCGCGAACCACTTGATCCCCAAACAGGAGAAAAGATTGGAAAAGCAAGCCAAATTCCCCCAGACGATCTTATCAATATTGCAGGCTTTTCACAAGTACCGGATGGTGTAGCTTCCTGGCATGTGGCAGTAAGCAAGTATACAACTTCACCATTGCTTTCAGCAGCATTGCCTGTACGAGATGCTTCCAATACGAGTATAGTGGCTGTTGTAGGTGTTACAACTGCACTTTACAGCGTAGGCCAGCTGATGAGAGAACTTGTTGAAGTCCATAGCGGACATATATACTTGACTTCTCAAGAGGGCTATCTACTGGCTACTTCCACAAATGCTCCACTCTTAAGAAATTCAACAGAAGGACCCAAACTTGTGATGGCTGTTGATTCTGAAAATGACATAATACGTATGGGAGCTCAGTGGCTAGACAGAGTCTATGGAAATAAGTTTCCTCCAGGTCACATTGTCCATGTAGAGAATGCAAAGCTTGGCCACCAGCAATATTACATTGACTCCTTTTTCCTAAATCTGAAAAGACTGCCTATAGTAAGCATTAACCTATTGCAGCTTTAATCATGCGTTATTCATATATTAAAGTGTGTATCTAATCTCTTGTTAAGCTTAAATAGAATAACATGAAGACTGGAAAGATTCTCAATTACTGTGTAGCATTTACTAGGATGTTACACTGTGCAGGTGGGTGTTATCATCATTCCAAGAAGACATATAATGGGGAAAGTAGATGAGAGAGCCTTCAAGACATTGGTTATTCTGATTTCTGCATCTGTTTGCATACTAGTCATTGGATGTGTCTGCATATTAATACTTACGAATGGAGTGTCAAAGGAAATGAAACTGAGAGCAGAACTGATAAGCCATCTTGATGCAAGAAGAAGGGCAGAGGCTTCCAATAACTACAAAAGCCAATTTCTAGCAAACATGAGGTAAATTCCTTTACAAACTGCAAGGTGCTAATAGTTTTCATTTTTACTGAGCTTGGATTCTAAATGAAAGTTCTCTAAATTCATAAAACGACACAAAAATGTCAGAAATTGGGACCTTTGGAACCAGATCCCACTTCCTGAGCTATGGCACATGATATATAACCTTTCCTTTACAGTATGAAGTAATTGAGATAAAACATGACTAGAAATGAGGACAGAAAAACAATACTATTCACTTAACTGATTCCTGATGATTTAGAAAGGAGAAGGCATGAGTTACAGAAAGACACAAATAACTCATAGTTTTAGGCACACCATCCAAGTCATATCTATGCTTCATAGATGTCATATGCTGCATATAAACCACATTTACCTGTGATTTCCTAGAAAAACAAGTTCCTTTGTTTCTTTTGAAATTACTGCCTGTCAATGTACGTTGTAGGTACCAAATGAAGTTGAGCCTAGTTTGATGTTAAATCAATATCTATCATGATTTTATGATCTTTATCTGTCTAAAAACAGAAGAAAAAGTAAATATTTGTTCATCTTTTCTGTTACAGTCATGAACTGAGGACTCCTATGGCTGCAGTAATTGGGTTGCTGGATATACTTATCTCCGATGACTGTCTCACAAATGAACAATATGCAACCGTTACTCAGATTAGAAAATGCTCCACAGCTCTACTCAGGCTTCTTAACAATATTTTGGATCTGAGCAAGGTGAGCTATCAGCAAATGCCAAGTCCTTTGATTTGGGTGCAGTTTATTTATTATGAAGATAGATAACCAAAGCAGTCTCTCAATGTAAAAGGCACCAGAACATTTGAAAAATTCCCGTTTCATTACAATGATGTTAGGTGTCAAGGCTAACAGCCAGTTGTCTCATTTCACTTTAATTGAAATAATGCACTTGTCGTAAATTAAAATACAATTTTATGCTTTTCCTTCTGAAAAAAAACTTACAGGTTGAATCTGGAAAGCTAGTGTTGGAAGATGCAGAGTTCGACCTGGGACGAGAACTTGAAGGACTTATTGACATGTTCTCTGTGCAGTGCATTAACCACAATGTGGAGGCTGTTTTAGATCTTTCTGGTACAGCTAATTTAAATGTCAGCAGATGGGATTATTAGCCTCTAGTTTCTATGCATTTCTACTAATATTTTGATTTTGTAGATGATATGCCAAAATTAGTTCGAGGAGACTCTGCCAGAGTTGTCCAAATATTTGCAAATCTCATAAGCAATTCTATCAAGTTTACAACATGTAAGAGCTACATTTTCTATAGCTACCTGTAATACCATTACCGGAATAATACATGTTCCTGATGTTGAAAAAGATTTTACATCATAGAGATCAATAATGCCATCATTTCAATTGATAATTTGGTTTACTTTCATAACTGTTTCAAATGGCTTGCAGCTGGTCACATCATTCTACGTGGTTGGTGTGAGACCTTAAGCACTTACTGTGATGCCACAAAGTTTCCTCCTGATCAGAAGAAAGCAAAGTGTGCACTGAAGCCAAAATTGAGGCAGCAGGGAAACCATATGAAGAAAATTTCTGAGAAAGAAAATAAAGTGATTCTTTGGTTTGAAGTTGATGACACAGGATGTGGTATTAACATAAAAAATGTCCAAATCTTTGTATTCATTATGAAAGTAAGCTTCTACCTTAGGACAACTGATATTAGATTGTCTCCTATATTCTGCAGGAATTGATCCAAGCAAATGGGAATCAGTATTTGAAAGCTTTGAGCAAGCTGATCCCTCAACAACTAGACTGTAAGTGGTAAAAAATGGAATTTTTAACAGCTGGTGCAAATTCATGAATCAGTTTTGACGAATGAACATGAAATCTTTGTTGCATAGTTGAACTGCCAAAATAAACTTACACCTATATTACATTTAAAGCGATAAGTCAAGAGCTAAGAAATTCCTGAGATTCTAATCTAGTGTTAACGTTTCTATTTTATTTTTAGGCATGGTGGCACTGGTCTTGGACTTTGCATAGTGCGAACCTTGGTGAGTAAACTGCAGACTGTGCAAAATTCTGCTTCATTACAAAGAAAATTAAATGCATCATCACACACCTCTATACACAAACCATTTATTTCTAAATGTGAAACTTTGTGACCTTTAAAACTATCAAGTGCATGCCTAAGATTAAGATCTTAAGGAGTCAAAGAATCTCATGCTAACTTTGTTGAAAGAAAGTTTCTTAAGTTTCATCCAGTTGTGACCCTCTTTTCCATTTTTCAAATGTCTTTTTATGATGGCAGGTTAACAAGATGGGGGGAGAAATAAAAGTTGTAAAGAAGAATGGGCCAGGAACTCTAATGCGACTTTACTTGGTTCTTACTACACCTATAGATGTTGCAGAACAGCAATGCCAAGTAGATTTTGCAGAGCAAAATGTTGTGGTGAGTAAAATTATCCTCTTTGGAAAAATAGTTGCATATCATCACAGCTATTCTAAGAATTCTTTCTTTACCATATGATCAAGTAAGATGGTAATGGTGTCACTTACTTTACATGCAATGACAGGCATTCTGATACTGATCTTCTGAGGGGTATACAGTAGAGTAAAACTCCGATAGTAAGAAATCTGACCAAAGTTTAGAAATTGACTGAACCTCTTTCTGCAGGACATTGATTCTAGAAAAAGAAAAGTGCAGACTAATTGAACATAAGAGCTCTGAAACATGCAGAACACACAAAAAAAAAACACTTAAAAATTTTGTATAAGTAGGAATATATAGATAACCACTGAACTGTGTATTGTTGAATGTGTGCAATGACATTTTGTAATTGTAAATGCAGGTTATGCTAGCACTATATGGCTCCATGGGTAAAGTTATTATGTCGAAATGGTTGCGTAAAAGCGGTCTGTTCTCTTTAGGAGTGTCTGAGTGGAATGAGCTGACGCAAGTCCTTCGGGAACTCTTTTACACAAGAAGACATAATAATGGCTTCGAGGTTCAGTGTTCTTTAAACGAACCATTAAAAGCAGAAGTTCTCCATGCACAAGAAATTAGGGACCCTGTATTTGTCATAGTTGTAGATATAGGGTTGCTTGACCTGAGCACTGATATATGGAAGGAGCAAGTTAACTTCCTTGACAAGTTCTCTGGGAAAGCCACATTTGTCTGGATGCTGAATCATGATACTTCCAATGCAATAAAGATGGAGCTCCGCAGGAAGGGACATATACTGATGGTCAATAAACCTCTATACAAGGCAAAAATGATTCAGATTTTGGAAGCTGTCTCAAAGGAGCAACAAAAGAAAAGCTTGAATGCTGCAAGAGCTACAACGAAGGAAGATGATATGCATGAATGTCTTGAGATTGATTCCACTCAATTTGACAATGCCAGCTCTGAAGATTCTGATATGGCTGAAATGGGTAATCCCAATGCATTTCATCACATAGAGAAACAAAAAGAAAGAAGAACGATCACAACTCCATCACAGTATCAGACATTTAATAACAGCTTAGTTCAATTGACTGATGTGCATTCAGAGGAAAATGATTTGAGCAGGAAAGATATACATCAAATCAAGCCCAACTTGCATGAAAAACCTATATCAATGGACGACAGACAAAATTCAGAAAGCAGTTGTCCTAAAGGTAAACTTAGTTCATACTCGAGCAAAGCTGCAAATGAACAGAAAGCTCTTGAGGGCCTACGAATCCTTCTAGCAGAAGATACTCCAGTTCTCCAAAGAGTTGCAACTATCATGTTAGAGAAAATGGGGGCTACAGTTATTGCAGTGGGAGATGGACTGCAAGCAGTGGAGGCTCTGAATTGCCACCTTAGCACAAAAGACAGCAGAAGAGAATTTTTCATGCAAGATGGAAATGAAGGTTCACAACATGAAATTCGGGATTCCCCACCATATGACTTGATCCTAATGGATTGTCAGGTGAGAAATCAAAACCAATGCACATCTAGTCTTTACTTTCTTGAATGTAGTATGAATCTTAAACCATTTTAAGGGTAGCATTTTGGAAAAAATGCTAACATAGATTTCTGTTATTTTCTTCTAACTTATTGTCTAAATGAAAAACAGATGCCTAAAATGGATGGCTATGAAGCAACAGAAACGATCAGGAAATCAGAAGCAGGAACAGGATTACACATTCCCATTGTTGCATTGACAGCCCATGCAATGTCATCTGATGAAGCCAAGTGCTTGGAGGTAGGCATGGATGCTTATCTAACCAAGCCAATTGATTACAAGCTGATGGTATCTACCATTCTATCACTCACTAAACAAACAGCCTAACTTTTCCTGTCACCTGTCAAGCAAAAGCTAACATAATGTTATCTCAAGTAGTCTTTGGATGCAAAAGTGAGACGATTTCGCTCCGAATGTAGTATAACACACAAGTTGTATGTATTTAGGTGTATCATCTAATTTTCCACATATATGATATAAGATCAAGAAAGTTTTGCTTGAATTTCATATGCTTGGTTTTCATTTTCCTTGTATGTATTACTGACAAAAGGTAAGATTGAGCGGCACCACTCTGATTTCTTATTATCATTGGCAAAGTTTATATATATAAATTTGTCTTGAAATTAAGGAAAGAAAAAGATACAAAATATCTTAAATATAGTAACAAAATATATACAGCTGGTTCTTCCAATATAGAGTTGATTCTTCCAATATAGAGAATGGTTCTTTCAATATAGAGAATATTTTCCAATATAGAGAATATTTCCCGACATAGGAAATATCTTCCAATATGCCCCCTAAAGTTGGAGCGTGAAGATTACGAATACCCAACTTGCCAACCAAAAACTGAAACTCAACATTGCCAAGAGCTTTGGTGAACATGTCAGCAAGCTGAAGATGAGAAGAAACATGTGACGTCGCAATAGAGCCCGACTTAATGCAATCGTGAATGAAGTGACAGTCAATTTCTATATGTTTCATGCACTCGTGATGAACAGGATTTACAGCAATATGCAAGGCAGCTCTATTGTCACAAAATAGTTGTGCAGGGGAAGAATGATCAACAGTTAAATCCTTTAGCAAACTGCGAAGCCAAATAAGTTCACAAGTGGTAGTTGTCATAGAACGGTATTCAACTTCAGTGGGGGAATGAGACAACAGTTTGTTTCTTGGTTTTCCAAGAAATAGGAGAGCAGCTAATTAGAATAAAATAACCAGTAATGGAGCGACAAGTAAGAGGGCACCTAGCACAATCTGAATCACAGTATGCATGAAGATGAAGGTTAGTCTTGGAAGATAGGAAAATACCTTACCCAGGAGCAGACTTAAGATAATGCAAGATACGAAAAGTTGCAACCCTATGACCATGTCGTGGCTGATGCATGAATTGTGAGAGAATATGGATTGAATAACATAGCTCTGGTCGTGTGATGGTTAAATATATGAGTCGCCCAATGAGGCAACGATAAGCACTAGGATTGTCAAGAGGAGTGCTATCATCTAAAGCTAATTTGTGATTCTGTTCCATGGGAAATGATACAGGTTTAGAACCAATCATACCAACTTCTTGTGAAATGTCCAATGTATACTTGCATTGAGAAAAGACAATGCCATCAAGAGATCGAGTCACTTCTAACCTAAGGAAGTATTTAAGAGTACCGAGATCCTTAATATGAAACCAAGCATCCAATTAACTTTTAAGAGCGGATGCATGTGCAGTGTTGTTGCTAGCTATGATGATATCATCAACATAGACAAGTAAAGCAGTAAAGGAGGCTCCCTTGTGGCACAAGAAGAGTGAAGAATCTGTTTTAGATTGAGTAAAACCAAATTGAAGAATTATGGCAGAGAATTTTGCATACCATTGTCGAGATGCTTGTTTTAGGCCATATAGAGATTTGCATAATCTACATACATGATGATCATTTGAGGGCAAGTAACTGGGAGGTGGTGTCATGTACACTTCCTCATCAAGATCGCCATACAAGAAGGCATTATGAACATCAAGGTGATGCAATTCCCATGACTTAACAGCTGCTATGGATAATAATGTCCGTACAGTAGTGAGGTTAACAACAGACACAAAAAGTATAATCAAGACTTTCCACCTGTGTATATCCCTTGGCCACCAAGCGAGCTTTGTATCGCTCAACCGAGCCATCAGAATTATACTTTATCTTGTAAACCCATTTTGATCCAATGGCTTTCTTGCCAGGAGGTAACTGCTCTAAGGTCCAAGTGTGGTTTTGTTCAAGTGCTTTTAATTCTTTTTTCATTACATTTTGCCAATGAATGTCTTGAATGGCCTGTGTATAGGATTTTGGCTCATCATTTTGAGTGATGGCCACAAGAAAACTTGTGTGGGGTGAAGAAAATTTGGAATAAGAAAGGAAATTTGTAAGCGGATAAGACGTACCTGAGGAAGCCGCATTGGAAGAGGTGGGAGATGACTTATTATTACCTAGCAACTCAACATGGAAGTCTCCAAAGTGGGATGGTATTCGTTTCTCACGAGAGGGCCGCGAAGCGGGTAACTATGGAGGTTGATCAAGATTAGAAGATATAGGCATATTAGTGATTGAAGAAGGTGTTTTATCAATGGGATGATCAGATGGCAAATTGGAAGGGAGTAATGTAGACGTGGGTTCAAGGTCAAGAATGGGTAAAGGGATAGGTGTGGGTTTTGAGGACTGTAAGTCGGGAGAAAGAGAGGAAGATGTGATTTGGAAGGGAAAAAATATGTTCATAAAATACCAAGTCTCTGGAAGTATAAATTATGCGGGTAGCCAAATCATATACCTTCTACCCTTTTTGACCAAGAGGATAACCAATAAAAATGCAAGCGGTGTCACGATCTTGGAATTTATCTTTTGAATGTGGAATAACAAATGTATAGCAAAGACGCCCAAAAACACGGAGATGAGAATAATTTGGCTTCCTAGAAAATAAAATTTCATAAAGAGTCTTAGCAGATAGGAGAGTTGTGGAAGTGTAATTTATCAAATAAGCTGCTGTCAAGATACACTCTCCCCAAATTTTGATGGGTAAGGATGCCTGAAAATGCAAGGCTCTATCGACTTTTAGGATATGTTGATGCTTACGTTCCATTACCTCATTTTGTTGAGGTGTAGAGACGCAAGAAAATTAGGTCATAATACCATTTTGCTGACAAAAGGATTGAAAATGATGGTTGGTAAACTCAGTACCGTTATCATTACGAATTTGTTTAATTGTTGTATCAAATTGTCTAGTGACCATTGCTATGAAAGAAACAAATCTAGTATAAACTTTTGATTTGGTTTTGATCAAGTAAACCCAAGTGGTTCTACTATAATCATCTACAATGTTGAGAAAATAATGAGCACCAAATAATGATGTAGTATGATATGGTCCCCCAACATCACAAAATGTTTATGAGTTTTAATTGAACTTATAAGAAAAGATGTTCAAGTTTGCTTTGCTCGATGACAAGGATCACAACACTAATCAAAAGTTTTGATAGAAAAAGGACCTAAATTAAGAAGAGACAACCTATCAAAAGATAAATGTCCAAATGTTGATGCCACAAAAGGGGTTGAGAATCACGTCAGAGTTTGGTAGCAGTCATGGAAATTTTGATTGCCTGAAAATAATAGAGTCCATCTTGCAATTCACCCATTCCAATCAACTTCTTCGTGGCTAAGTCCTGTAAAACACAAAAGGAAGGGAAAAAGAAAGCAACACAATTCAAGTCATTGGTTAGTTTACTAATGGAGATAAGATTGCATGTAAGGGTTGGTATATAAAGAACATCATTCAAGGCAACAAGAGATGTAAGTGAAACATTTCCATAAGATTTGACTGATACATGTGATCCATCTAGGATTTTAATTGGAGAAAGTTGAGGTAGGGATTTGTGGTTGTTATGACATTCTTATGGCAAGTTATATGGTCAGAAGCACCTGAAACCAAAATCCATTCAATTTCATTATCGGACAAAGAAGTTGCCTTACCTGCAAAATTCGCTGATGAATCAGAAGCATTTTCAAGATTAAGCAAAGATATAAGTTTAGAATACTGCTCCTTTGTCAATCCATTAGTTGGAAATTAGTCTGACCTGTATTTGTCTCCGTTCGTTGTGAACTATTGCTTACTTTGCCTTTGGTTGACTTCGTTACTTTCTCCCACTAGTCTGGATAGTCATGTAATTCAAAACAACAATCTTTGGTATGTTTAGCCTTTTTGCAATATTCAAAAAATAATTTGGAGAGATCTCAATTGCTTGTAGGCTTATAGTTGGTGTTGTTTCTGTTGGCATTAGATGCATGAAAAATATATGGTGATGAAACATCATAATTGGTTTGAATAGGATTTGATTGGATGTTTGAGGTTTCAAAAATTATAAAACTATTTTCTGCCATGATGAGAAGAAAGACCTAAGATTTCAATTGCTCTGATACCATAACAAAAGGTAAGATTGAGGCACTTTGATTTTTTATTATCATTAGTAAGGTTTCTATGCTTAAATTTGACCTGAAATTAAGGAAAGAAAAAGATCCACAATATCTTTAAATATAGTAACAAAATATATATAGCTGGTTCTTCTAACATAGAGAATGGTTCTTCCAATATAGAGTTGGTTCTTCCAGTATAAAGAATGGTTCTTCCAATATAGAAAATATTTTCTGATATAGAAAATATCTTCCAATAATTACCGACCATATTATGGTAACAGGGTTGCTTTGATACTTGAAACTTAATTGACTGAATTTGCAGCCAATGCAGAAAAACAATGTGATGCAGCCACAGCAGCACAAGATAAAGCTAAGCCTGATTAATTGATAGTTTAGCTTAGTGCACATGAAAATAGCCAATACAGTCTTAGGTTTGTATGATTCAAAGGGTCAAAAAGCAATCCAAGAAGCAAATAACATGAAAATAACCAATACAGTCTAAGGTTTGTATGATTCAAAGGGTCAAAAAGCACTGCAAGAAGCAAATAAATAACAATTAGCCCATGCATGTCTTGAACCTGCGACCTTCGCGTTATTAGCACGACGCTCTACACAGCGAAGCTAATTAGCCGTTTTCATGGAATTTTATTAATATTATATTTTAATATAATAAGCGATATAGCAGCAACCCTGAGAATCAATCGATGCAGAACAGAATTTTGAGCTATGAAAGTAGACTACGAGGTACATGCATACTCTCTCTTGTTTTTCGATTTCCGTGTCTTTTATGTATCTACAAATTATCAGTTCTATTTCATATGCGTAAGGGGAAAAAAATCCTTTCTTGTTTATCATTTTCTTTATGTGCTGCAATTTTTCTTTTTCCCTTTTGATTGATGGCTTTGTTTTTCTTTTTATTTTATGGGATTTTTAAATCAACAGTTATTATTGTTGATACCGAAAATGATGATTATATGTTATTATCTATTATAGTTTTGAGCTTTCTCTGCTTGGACCATGCTGTTGTTTGCTACTCTGCAATTTGTGGACTAACCCATGTTCTTAAATTTTTGTTTTCCTTCCTTTCCCTTAAGAGCAAACCAGGGTTTTACGGCCATACAAATGGAGCATTAGATAATTTAATATCACTGCAATAGACAACGGAAGATTCTTCCACCTATTTTCCAAAACCATATTAGTAACGTCCCGAAGGTTAAATTTGAATTTCATTTTCTTTTGGATTAGCTCCGTTACGTATGCTGTTTATAAATTGTATCTAGCAAATCCTTATATGAGTTGCTCATACTGAGAATAGTGTTTCTCGCATAACTACAATTTGTATTTGTCAGTGTCCTGTTTTTTTTTTTTTTTTTTTTGCAAATTGTTTGGTATTAGTCTTTAATCAACAAAATGCCCTCTTGATCATCCCAAATTTGGGTCATACTGCTTTCGTTCAGCTGTTCGTTTGCCTGTTGTTTGAATGGTAGCAGTTACTTGTTTGAGGAGTGTTGGCTTACTGTCTTCTTCAAAAGTTACAAAACTGGCAAAAATTAGGGTCTGGTCGTGGGACATAGTTTATGGATCAATAACTGTGGGCGGAATTGGGATTACGTTGAACTGAATTGCTTTATTCTAATTTTATTGGGATTGAAGGGTATTGCTCTTTGAACTGTCTGAGCTCCATCACTTCTGTTGTAAACGATATGGCTCAAATTTGATAATTTCGATAATGTGGCACCTTATTAAGTTTTGTGAAATTCATGTGTTCTGGTGGAACCTAGAGAGAGAGAAAGAGAGTTTTTTTTTTTTTTTTTTAATTTAATGTATCTATATTTTACTAACTTTTTCCCTTGGAGTTTCTTCTGCTTTTGGCTCTCTGATACTCAATCTAATATTCATGGATTTGTTTGCAGATTGAAGAGAAAAAGCAAGCTGCTGCTGATGTATTATATCAATATTCAAAATTCGTGATGGCATGTATTGGTAATCAAGTTCGACCTTGTGACTTGAGATT